>JAUTDX010003269.1:0-36504 GCA_030844895.1 Ambrosia x helenae | reverse complement strand
AAGATAAAAGGTAGGCGAAGTTGGAGTTAAGCAAAGATGCCATTTGGCATCTTCGCCTAACGAGCTGGGCCTTTATCTTCATGACTTTACTGGTCAGCCCCTTCAAGTATAGATATCTTGCATGGGGTGTGTAGGCTAGGTTTGGTCAGTCATTTTTTGTAATTGGTATTGGTTTCCACTGAAATATATCAATAGATAAGTCGTTTATAAGTAATCTTGTTTTTTTAACGTTGTGATGGATTCATCGTGTACATAAACCCTACAAGGGATTCCACACCTTGATAGATCTGATCTAGCTTGTAATCTATCCATTCTAAGGCCTACAATTGGTATCAGAGCTGTGATGCTCGATTGTACGCTTCAAACTCGATTATTTCAAAGTTTGAATCAATTTGAATGTGTTTTTTTGTCAAAAAATTTCTATTTTCGAGTGTCAAAACATTTCTCAGTCATAAACAATTGTTTTCAGAAAGTTTTATGAGATTTAGAGGTTTTACGGCTTAAAACTTGTATTATTTTTTTAACATAATCAACAGGCAAAGATAGGGGTTTAAACGAAGATAATCTATCTTCGTCTGGTATCTTCGTTAAAAGTCAACTTCGTCTTTACTTGAACTTCTTTTGAATCATCTTCGTTAGTGTCCATCTTCGTTTAATATTAAATTCGTTTAATAATTAACTTCGTGAAACCATATCTTCGTTAAGCTATAACTTCGTGAAGCATCTTCGGGAGTTGCAATCTTCTTGAAATCCACTTGTTAATCAGAAACCTTTTCAAATTGACTGTTGGACTATTATTTGGACATTGCACTTGGATTACATTAAGATTTTGGACTTAACACCATCTAGAGTTTTTGATGGTAGGACTCTTAAGATACACATTAAAGATATGGACGAGTTGATGTTTGAAGCTGAGAACAAGGCACATGCAGCCATCACTATGAGTATGCCACAAGAAATTTTTCACACCTTTATAAAATACTCAGATGCAAAAGCTTTGTGGGAAGCTCTAGAAAAAACGGTTTTGAAGGAAATGATAACATTAAGAAAAATAGAGTTGATTTGCTTAAGAAACAGTTTGTTGTCTTTAGGGTGTTTTCTGGTGAAACTCTTTGAGGAAATGATAACGAGATATTATCATCTTGTTACTGAGCTAGAAAACTACAACCATTAAGCACACTGATGTTGAGATGACCACAAAGATATGGATACTTTACTAGCAAAGTAGGAAGTTTATACTCTTCTCATAAAAGAGAATCCAGAATTCGCTTCGTATAAGCTCAACGATGTAGTGGAAAAGCTGAGAGATAATGATTTGGCGATGAAGAGGAGGGATGTCAGTTCTGATCAGGCTCAAGATCCGGGAATTTATTATGGGAAATCTTCATCCAGTGGCACATCAAGCAGGAGTGGGATGCAATGCATTCTTTTTTGGAGATAGCTTAGGAAATATAATGTTAGACTCTGAGGGTGAAGTTTGCTTTGTGTCTGCTTTAGGTAAAATCAACGAAGGTCAAGGATATTCCTCAGGAAAAGACAAGGGAAAAACTACTACTGACTCCAACAAATCTGACTCCAAATGTGATCACAAGGTTTTCAAGTCTATGCCCGTGAGTGTTAAACCAGCAGAAGAGCAGCTTGCAGTTTTGTCTTCCTTTGTAGCATCTTATGAGAACTACATACAAGGGAAGATAAATGATCGACAATTTTTGATGATGAAAACGATCACATTGTTCCGAATGACTTAGGGGAAATCGATCTCCAATGCAATCTTGCCATGATAGCAAGACGGGCAAGAAAGTTTTTGGAGAGAACTTGGAAGAAGCTGGTTGGAGGCAGACCTGGTTTTGACAAATAAAAAGTCAAATGTTATTACTGCTATGGGTACACGCACTTCTCAAGAGAATGTGCCAGACCCAAAAGTCAAAACCAGGGAAACACCACAAGGCAAAGCTCATCAGTGGCACCTTCTCAGAGCAACTTAGGCTCAAAGGCACTAATGGCAGCCAAGCCTGATGGTTCATACGACTGGAGCAGTGTGCTAGATTGTGTTGATGCTTTAAGAAATCAGGCTCCCATGGGCGAGATTGTTGAAGAAGAGACTAAGAATGAGTGTGAAACCAGTTGAGCAAGTGTCTGATGAATAGGTTAATGAGATTGAGACAGGAGAGAATGAGAGTAAGTGAAAGAAGCCGACACATCTGAGAGTGAGCGTGAAGCTAAAGAAGCTGAAACAACTAAGACTGAGAGTGAAGTTAACAAAAAGGTATCTACCCAGGTGTTGGATCTGACAGCATCAACTGAAGGGATGTCTACTAAAGAATTCATGGCTTACATGGCAGACTTGACCTCAAAAGAGAAAAAGGTACTTCTCCTCTATCTTTAGTTGTAGAAGCTTGTAATACATGTGTTGATTATGCTGAGTGTATAATTCTGCTTATGAAAGAAAATGACCAGGTAGCTAAGCATAGTACCGACTTAGTGGTGCTTGTAGACCAAGAGAAAGTTCATCTAAGTAATAGGATAAGAGAAGGGAATTTCAAAACACCCATAATGCTAATAAGAAATATCTTAAGGAACTGAAATATATGCTTAGAGAAAAGATAGATTACCTTAACTTATCACAGTTGGCCTTAGTTGACAAA
Organism: Ambrosia x helenae; assembly: GCA_030844895.1. Classification (NCBI taxonomy): domain Eukaryota; kingdom Viridiplantae; phylum Streptophyta; class Magnoliopsida; order Asterales; family Asteraceae; genus Ambrosia; species Ambrosia x helenae. The sequence goes on along the minus strand of JAUTDX010003269.1, from coordinate 33,859 downwards.
CAAGAAGAGATTGCTAAGAAGAATGCTGAAATACACAAACTTAAGGTTAAGGTAGCAGACTTGAATCGACAAATAGATCAGGTTTGTAGCTCAAAGTATCTTATTAATGCCTTGATTGACTTTAGAAAAGACTCTAAGAAAAGCAACAGTGATAATGGTGGTTTAGGTTACCAAGATGTACCTCCTCATGCGACTAGAAAACTACTCGTTTCAACTGCCAGAAAAGGAGGTGATAGATGAAATGTGTAAGCCTAGCCATGTAGAAGAAAAGGTGTCTGTGAATGAGAAAGTGGATAGTGTTGATAGTGGTGGTTCATCCAGTGTGTCTGGGGATGAAGAAACAGGTGAAGTGTTCAAGAACACCAAGGGGTCGGGGTTTAATGAAACTAATACTGTTAACCTGATCCAACTGAAGTATAAAAGGTTAATCCAGCGATTTCTAAAACTCAAACTAAAAAGGCTGATCCAAAAATGATTTTGAAAAATCCTAAATTCGTTAATCAAGGAGAAGCTAAAACAGATGAAATCAAACGAAAAGCACCTGCAAATGCCAACATATACCAACCACCGCACAGACACCAAGTCCACAAGGTGACCAACCAATAAATTTTAATAATAATAATGTTCAAAATGCTTGTAGGGATATAATTATGCTCAGGGCAAGGAACTTAAATACATAAATGGGCAATAACTTGTGTCGTAACCCCCTTTTAATAGAAAATTAGATCCTACGAAAAACAAAACTATGGTTATTTGACGCTGAGAAATTGTTGTGCACGACCTACAGCACTGTGTTCAGAAAGCCGACAGCTTCGAGGGCAAGGAACTTAAATACATCAACTGCGGAATGAAGTTATGTACGTGTTGATTCTAACCACAAGTTTTCTTATACTTAGTAACTTTCTCTTATTTTGTCTGCAATCCAGCCTCAGTTACAAAACCGGTTGTCCCTGAACTCAACAAAAACAACGTTGCTTTAACCATCGGTTTCAATATAATTGTAAGCTATACAAAAATGCAAACTAAAATGCATTTACAAAAACATTTTATTAGTAGCTAATAACAATTTTATAATATTGTGATATAGTCAACTTAAATAAATGAAAACACCTTTAACATGTATTATTTGTTTCTTGCCAAACTCTTGAGAAGTTTGTGCAAACATATTTCCCTTTATTTTTGCCTTTCGTACCACCTCAAATGTCAAATAATATTTTCCTATAAAACTTGAGTACTTGCCGATCATCAAGATCTAAATTGCGCGATTTCTCTTTTGTCCTATACATTCTCTATTTTTGATAATGATCATTTGTTGACAACAAACATTTCTAACATAATGACATGTAACATTGGATATATCGAAACTAAATTGATCTTTATTATAAATCATAAACCAAAACTAGTGAATCCTATTCTTCCGAAAGTGGAAAACCAATCCCATGTCGAGTTATTTGAAACACAACAAACAAGAGACTACACAACACTCCAACCCTATAGGTAATACCGACAACAGATCATTCATATTCTCGTAGGATTCGGATAGAAATAGCCAACAACATTCTTGTCAAAAACCGCGATGGTCCCAAACACCGCAAGCGATAGGAACCCATGTACCACATCGATAAACCTCGCCTTACACGCGCTCGCCTTCTCAGGCAAAACCCTATTCGATCCATCAATCACCCACAAACCTAAGAACGTTGCTATCCCATACCGAACCTTTCCATTCTTGTCGCAAAAACTGTCCGTAAACACAACACAAAACAAGAGATCCCGCAAAGAGATAGCGGGACGAATGTTAAAACCCGGCTAACTTGTGTTCGGCACGTGCCTGCATGGGTAAAGATTGGGGCTAGGATTTGAAATGTGAGCACTGAACCTGTTGGAAGAAGGTTTGAAAGATGTGATGTGAGCTTGAACGCTTTTCAGACCGCTTTTTGAGTTGTGGTCTTCTTCGGCTTACCTTCCAACAAAGGTTGAAGCTGTTCTTTGTTTTCTACGAGAATGTTCATGATCTTCTCGTTAAGGATTTAGAATGTGCTCATTTAATTTTAATTACCAGACTCGTGTTTGAAGTGTGTCACATGTTGGATATATCATGTATAATGAACATATATACGAACAAATTAATAAAAATTGAATATTCAAGACATGTTTTGGGGTTTGGAAATCAGCGATTGAGACGAAAAAGGAGATCGAGCATTATTTCTTTGTTGACTATTTCTGTTATGTGAAAGACCTGAAATAAAGTTTCGCATTTAACTATTTAAGTGAAACATGTTTATTCAATTATTCCAGCAACACAAGAAAACATAAATGTTATTTACTTTCATTCTATATTGGAATACTTTAAAAAAAATACCAGCATATAGCCTTGTAGTCTCCTATAGTTTGTATATTTTATGTAAAACTTACATTTAATCTTCTATATATATATTAGAGAGAATTACTATTTGCGTTTCTGTGTTTTAGTCGTTTTAACTACTTGAATCCAAAAGTGAAAACTTTAACTACTTGCGTCCCTAAGTTGAAAATAAATAACATCTTGAGTCCAGAGGACAGACGACGTCCATCAGGTTTGTTAAATCCCCCCACGTGCAGTTCACGTAAGGGGTATTTTTGTCCTTTCATACTTTATTTAAAACACTGCTTCCCCCATTATCAGTCTTTAAAAATCCCCTAATAATCACTTTGAACCCTAAATCATTTTCATAATATAATCTTCCGATTTCGAACGATCAGCAAACGAGATGATAGATATAAAGACTTGGTGTATACGTGGTTCAGTTGTTCATTTTGATCCATACAAAGAATATGGTAAGTGCATAAATTTTACATTTTGACCTAAGTTTATAATTTTAACCTAAATTTTACATTTTTCGTTTGATTTAGTTGGCAAACCTATAATGTTCAGCATTCAAATGTTCCACAGAGGTGAGTTTGAAGAAATTCCTATTAGAAGGTATGTTGGTGGTAAAATATGCTACTTTGATAGGATAGATGCTGACGACTTCTCAGTAATTGAGTTCAACAGCATGTTTAAGATGTTACACTATCCTGGTGATCAAGTTGCATACTATCATTATAAGATTCCTAACAAAAGTGTAGGAGATGGTTTTAGAGCTCTAGGGACTGATCATGATGTTTTAGACATGTGTCAATATGTGAGTAGGATAAAACTCATAGAGGTTTATGTTGAGCATTGGGTTACAAAGGTTGACACATACTTTGTTTCACCACCAAAAGCTACTTCAAGTGTGGTTATTGAGGAGATTGAGGATTATGTTGGCCCATCTGTAGCTACTAGGAAGCCTAGAAAAACACCTGGAAGTTCCATGACAAGAAGACTTGCACTTGAGTGGTTTGAAGATAATGTTGTTGTTAATGATCAACATGATCAAGCTGATAAAGTTGATATAGTTGTACAAGCTGATGTAGTAGGTGGTGAAGATAATGAAGTAGATGATACAGGCTTCAATGATGTAGTAGGTGGTAATGATAATGAAGTACATGATGCAGGCTTTACTGATGGTTTTAATGATGGATTTACTGATGGTCACAATGAAGAAGATGATGTGGATTTTGGTTATCAAAATGATAGTGAGGATGAGGATTGAAGAAGTGAGGATAATGATTCTCAAGATTCAGATTACAAGATCACTCATGAGTCTGAAGATGACTTTGATGAGTCCAATGAACACATGATAATGATAGTGGGCAGAAGCATATACATAAGCATAACAATATTGATGATGATGATGATGATGATGATTTTTTGGTTGATAAAGACAATGTCATACAAGAGTTTGAAGTAGACATGGAATCTTTTAAAGCTTGTGTTGAACCTGAACATAATATAGATCTTGAACAAGAGGAGCAAGATGATGAGGATGAGCTAGAAGAGATTGGCATTGGACTTGATTTGGATGATTTTGATAGTCCAATTGATGAGGAAAATGACCCTCCACTAAAGAAAGGTCTCAAGAAACTTATGAAGAAGAAGAAGAGGCAAAACGAGGTTAATGATCCATTTACTGTTGGATAATGTTTTAACACAAAGGAAGAGATCAGAAACATAGTCAAAAGGCATGCTGTAGAAACAAGAAGACAACTGGTGATCAGGAGGAATGATAATGTTAGATTTTGTGTGGTTTGACATGGCATAAATCCAGATTTACAAGGCATGCAAGGGCAAATTGGTAATTCTAGCCAAACATGTGGACCCAGTCAAAAAGTTTCGGAATCTTCAAATTCTAATAAAGTCAAGAAAGTTAATGACAACAACTCCACCACAAACCCTATCAATACCACTGATACCACCAATACCACTGATAAACCCAAAAAGATTATATTCCTAAAACCAGATTGTGATTCGGTCTTACATGTGTCTAGACCTAAAACCTCAGATCCTTGTAAAGTTAAGAAATACAAAGATATTCACAATTGTCTTCAAACCAGGGAAGTTAGACTGTACACTGTGAGCAGTGTTGCAAGAGATGTTGAACAAATTATAGAGGGGAACCCTACCATTCCATTGGCAGCCCTTCAGGATCAATTACAGAAAAGGAATCAAGTTCAACTTGGGTTACAAAAGACATTCAGGGCAAAGGTTATGGCTCTGCACAAGTTAGAAGGTGATTTCAATGCACAGTATACAATGTTAAGGGCCTCATAATACATGGTGATGAAAAGAATTGTGATAGTCCATAAATTGTTAGCAAAATCCAATGGTCCTTTGACCCCCTATGCTACAAAGACATTCAATGAAATTAAACAAAGGGCCTCACAATACAGTGTGATGATGGCTGGGAAGGGTAAGTTCCAGGTAAGTGGTCCTTTCATGGACCAGTGTGCTCTTAATGTTTTTGAAAGGACATACACTTGCAGGAAATGGCAGTTAACAAGTATGCCATGTCAACATGGTGTGGTTGTAATCTGGAATATGGCACAAATGGGTTTCAAACTAGTGTTGTAGAGTCATGGGTTGATGAGGTCTACTGGCTAGATACCTGGAAAAAGGTATACATGCACACAATTGAACCAATCAATGGCAGACACTTTTGGAGCCCTTCTCAATGTCCAACAACCCTCACCCCTCCTAAGCATCATGTTCAGGTGGGAAGGCCTAAAAAATCTAGGAAGAAATCACAGATTGAGATAGAAGAAAGCCAGATTGTCAAAAGAGGGAAGCTGACAAGGAAAGGAGGAACTAAAACTTGTAGCAAATGTAAGAACTTGGGACACAACTCAAGGAGCTACAAAGCGCAGGGTGGTGAGACTTCCAAAGCTGGAAAGGGTGGAAATGTTGGTGCAAAGAGGAAAAGGGTGGAAACTGGCAAAAAGTCATCAAAGGGTGGAACTGTTGGTTCATAGAAAGCACCTCAAGTTAGCCAAGATATGTAGTCTTTGGTTGTAGGTTTAAGATATTATGTTATGAACAATGGTCATGTCTTTTGGTTGGATGTTCTAACTTTGGATGTTGTTTTTAGACAATTGGGTAATGTTTTGGTTGGATGTTTTAACTTGTTGCATGTTTTAATTTGGATTTTAGTTTAATTTGTTTTAGTTATGTTTTAATTTGGATTTTAGTTTAATTTGGATGTTAGTTTAATTTGGATGTTTTGATCAGGTTGACCCATTAGGTATTAATTTGAATTGTTGATCAGGTTGACCCATCAAGTGTTGATTGTGTTTAATGTGCATGTTTTTATGTGTTGATTTTGTTTAACGTACAGGTTATTGACCCATTATGTGGTGATTTGAATGGTTGACCCATCATGTGTTGATTGTGTTTAAAGTGCAGGTTGACCACTAATGTGTTGATTTGAATTATTGACCCATTATGAGTTTTGTAAGATTCTGTGTAGGTTATTGACCATTTTTTTGACCCATTATGTGATGATTTAGATTATGGTCAGCTTATTGACCCATTTTTACCAATTATGTCCACTTTCTGCTTGTTTTATTGCCCATTATTGACCCATATCCAAACTGTGATGATTTAGATTATGTGCAGCTTATTGACCCATATCCAAACTGTATTGGTATTTGTAACGCCCCAAATTTTCTAAGTATATTTATTCTCTAAAACGCGCATTTGCGGTTCCCATTAAGTCCCAACATGACACTAATGGAACCATAACACAAATATATACATTCTTAAGAGAAGCCATTAGTGTAAAATAGTGCAAAACTTAATTCAATAAGACTCGAGGGACTGAAGGTGCCAAGATTGAAAAGTTAGACTTAAAACTAACAAACTCAAACCAGGGAATTCATTCCCTGGTTCTGTTCCTCACGACAAAACACACACACACCAAGCATAAATCCCATTTATCAATCACCATAGGCACTAAATCAAGAGGATATTGGCTGCATGAACCTGTAATCGAGTCATCCCTTCATGCTCACCAACTAGATACCAATTATTTTGTCAATTACTATGAAATCTTGTTTTAGGTGTTATGAAGAAACTTTGAATACACTAGCTTTGGGTGAATTAATGTATAAAGAGGGTGGCTCTAATTCAAGATAACCTTAAAACAAATCAAATATTAATCATGTCAGCAAAAGCCTTGTTGGTGAAATCGTGGCTGTTAATATGGTGATCTAAAGGGGATAGTGATATGGGTATGTTATGACTCTAAATTGATACATAGAATAGAGTGCTTATTAGGGTCCTAGTGTTGTGATAAATGAAATTGGGTAAAAATAACATTGCGTAGAAACTTGATTGTGTTACACGATTGAAATTTTGCATCATAGTTATAATCGGTAAAACTTGTGTAAAAAGAATCATGCCCGCCAAGTGCTCGATAAAACGCTACAATGAAACTCGATTTCATTGGAACCTATATGTCACATGGATACACATAATAACTTGTGTAGTAAATTAGAATCATAACTAATAACCACTACTTACGTCTATGTGATTACAACTAGGTATAAAGCAAGAAACGGCGGGAAGTCATTCAGGAAAGGACCTCAAGTTGAAGGCGCACGACTAAGGTGAGTCACTCTAATTTGGGTATGATTAGAATTGTCATAATAGTGCCTTGAAATTCTTACGATTAAGGTGCCTTAATATATTTATTGAACATGGTTTAACTAAACAATGTCTAAATTCCTTGACTGTGTTTTGAAACAATAAACAAAAGGGTGCAAGGTGATAATGGGTCGTGTGATCCAAATGCTTAAAATTCAGCACATTTCCCGATTTTGACCGGGTTTGAAATATTCATAGTAAATTAATTGGCTGTCTGTTTTGGGCATATTTTATATCGATGGAAAGGCCTATGAGTCTACTTCATTCAGGATTTTTATTTGAGGTGAAATACCCATATAAGTGGGTGAAAACTTTGAATTTGCACAGTCGCGCAAGGCTGTTTATAAACAACAATTTTTATAACATTTATAGAATTATTAGGATTAACCAAGAACTTGTTGGGGTGGTTTTTATATGAAAGTAAACCTCAAGATGTCAAAAAAAAAAAAGAAAAAAAAAACTCTTTACATGAGTTGGGAGTGAGATAGTTGAAGTAGAATAAACATGATAGAGTATTATTAGTTTGTTAACTGGGCAAGTTATTGTATAAAAATACAAACACAAGGGAACAATATTAAGTTGTTTACCAGATGATTGTTGTGTGAAACACGATGAACATCGGTGTATTATGTTTAATATTTCTGGTGCGAATTAACCTACTAATGGTGTTTAAAACAAAACAGCATCAGCAGCAGTTGGCCGTAAGCTACAGCCTCTCAGCCGTAGCTTACGGCGGGTGTTTGGGGCCGGGTTTCAAACTCCGTTTCAATCCGTTTATCATATAGTTTCTTTTACTAATCAATTTCGGTTGATTTAACATAGTATTCTAACTATATTTTGATGTTCATGGTGTATAAAATTCTTAGAAAACAAGGAGAATGTTGGGAGGTGATCATGACGTTTCAAAAACCGAATATGCTAGATTTTTGAAAGCTTCCGTGTACATCATTGTGGTACCAAACTCGGATTTTGTTATCTTAGAACCATAAAGTTTCCACATCAAACTAGCAAAATTAGTCTTGATCATGTTTGATGTCAAAACTTTTATTTTGTTGTAAACTCGTTTAATATCAATATGATATGGAATTATCGTCATGGTTACAAGTTCTAAATTCCCATTAATAAAAAAATTTGTTAATTAATAAGTCGAGGCGTTACAGTATTGGCCATTATTGACCCATTATCAATTCACCATTATCAGCATAAACACATACAAAAGCATACATATTTCATTCACTAAAAACTGATACATTAGTTCATACTTGACCATTACAATATCAGGGGTTACAAACTTAGGTCAATTACTTAAACATACACTTCATAAACCACTACACACTACCACACTACCACAATCATTTCATTTCAAAATCAAATACAACACAAAGAAAATCCAAGTAAGACATAGCACAATCCTCAATCTTCTCAGCTGTTCATCCCTTCCAATTGCCAATTGTTCATGATAGTTGATCGTTCTAAGTAACCAGGTATGATTTCAGTAGCCCTTGCACACATTGGAGGGTCGCACCACCTGACAAACCCACAAGTTGGACAACAATGGAACCTTCCAACTAGATTTAGTGCAGTCCATGATGTTCGAACTGTTGTTAGAGACCCACACCTGCAATTCATCATGGGGAATCTTCAATTAGGGTTTTAAAATGGAGAAGAAATAAAGACAGGTATTATAATGGGGAAATAGAGTGTGAAAGGACAAAAAGTAGTTAAAGTTTCAACTTAGGGATGAAAGTAGTTAAAGTTTTCACTTTTGGATTCAAGTAGTTAAAACGACTAAAACACAGGGACGCAAATAGTAATTCTCTCTATATGAGTCTCTTACTTGGGCATATTTTGACAAGTGGCATATGAGTCCGACTATGGGCTTGAAAGGGCTTGAATTTCATAAGGGATGTAGTGGTGTGGTGTGGTGTGGTGTGATGTGAGTGTGTGTGTGTGTGTGTGTGTATAAGACTATGCGTTATGGCTAGAGGTGAGCCATGGCTTTATCCTCTCATATTGCGCCATGTCAGCGCCTAGTTGGCAGCTTGATAAAGCTGCTGATCGCTCACCTGATCCTGTTGTGGCTAGATCTGAGCAATAACTTTTTCCGGTTTTTTTTATTTATTTATTTTTTGAGACTTTCTAAATTTGTCAAATTTATAATATTAAGACAAAATTACACGGATGGTGCCTGTGGTTTTCATGTAATAACGCCTTAAGGTACTAAGCAACTTTTTTAACTTCTTTAGGGCCCATGGTTTAGTTCTTGTAACGAAAATGGGTATTAAGGTTTGTTTTTGTAACAATGTTGGGTACTAATACTAACTATCGTTAAATTTTCTGTTAACTTTAGTTAAAGTGATTAAAATGCTTTTTTTATAAACTAGAGGGGCCATTATGTAATAAACTTCATTTACAAAATCCTTAGTATCCAAACTTGAAACTTTAGAGAAACCACATGGACTAACCATGTAATTAACTCATTATTTTATTAAATGTATTTATTTTTAAGATTTATAATTAAATAAGAAATATTTAATTAAAACATTGTTTTATTAAATATATTTATCCCATTATATATAAAAATAAATCCAAGTTATTGGATTAATAGTTGTAACTAGGGATGAACATTATAGTCCCGAATACCGAAACCAATCCCGTCCCGAACCGAGGGTTTTCGGTTTCGGTATCGGTACCTACATTTTAGGTTTTTCGGGATCGGTACTACACGGTGTCGGGACGGGATTTATTCGGTAATACCGAAAATAATACCGAAAACCGAAAATAATACCGAAGGCGTTGATACCGATTGTATACCGAAAAGAAAAAATACCGAAAGTTATAAGAAAATACCGAAAATTTAAAGGATTTTCTAGTTTCATCGTATTGAACTCAGAATACTAATCTAGGTTTGTGTTGTCAATTCTACCTGTAAGAATAGAACTCTAATCATGCTCGTAAGTTGTTATATTCATATATTAGATCATTATCAACCCACAAGAATGATTCATGTAATTTAGCCTAGAAGTCAATATAAGTATATAAGAGCCAAAAAAAGTAATTAATACAAGAAATTGAAGACTTAAGTCCTGCACTCTTAAGTAATGCCAGACAGTATAAAATAAACATATAGGTTCAGACTGCAATATAAAATAAACATAATTGCATCAAGAATTTCTTCTTTACTGGTGATGGTGTGTCTTCATAGAATGCATTAAGAACAGAGACATGGCTTGGTTGTTCCATGGTATGTTTGGCATGGTCAACTGTTGACTTCTCATCAGTCAATCTTTCTGATCTAGCCCAGAAGCTTTAATGCTGGAGGCTCCTTCTCATTTTCGGTATTTTTTCAGTATTATACCGAAAATACCGATCCCGGTCGGTATTGATACCGATATATTCGGGATCGGGATTGGTTTTTACCTATTTTCGGTTTCGGTATTTTTGGGATCGGTACGGTACCGATCCCGTCCCGAGCTCATCCCTAGTTGTAACCATAAAGAAAACATTTAACTTAATGTTGGATGGACTTTGTGTTATGGTTACAACTATTAATCTAATAACTTGGATTTAACTTATAAAAATGTTTTCTTTATGTGATTGAATTTTGGCCAAAAAGATACAAACTCAATTCAAGAAAATTAAAAAAGATAGAAACAAACAGAAGTTGAATTTTTATAAATAAAAAAAAAAAAGAAAGATTTTTTTTCTTCTTCAAGAACTGGTGGGCTTGATAGGTTTGGACCTACAAGGTAAAAATCATTTTTGAATTTCATTAAAATCCATAAGTAAATTAATAACATTTAGAACGTTTTATCTATCTTAGAAGTGTATTTATTTTTATAAATAATGAGATAAATATATTTAATAAAACAATATGTTTTAATTAAATATTCCTTATTTAATTATAAATCTTAAAAATAAATACATTTAATAAAAATAATGAGTTAATTACATGGTTAGTCCATGTGGTTTCTCTAAAGTTTCATGTTTGGGTACTAAGGGTTTTGTAAATGAAGTTTATTACATAATGGCCCCTCTAGTTTATAAAAAGGCATTTTAATCACTTTAACTGAAGTTAACAGAAAATTTAACGATAGTTAGTATTAGTACCCAACATTGTTACAAAAACAAACCTTAATACCCATTTCGTAACAAGAACTAAACCATGGGCCCTAAAGAAGTTAAAAAAGTTGCTTAGTACCTTAAGGCGTTATTACATGAAAACCACAGGCACCATCCGTGTAATTTTGTCTAATATTAATACAAAATAAACTTAACTAAAAATTAGATTAATGTTCAGAAAAATACAAACTATAAAAAACTAAAAATTAATCTAATACAAGATCATCGGGACATCTAGCCCACAATGCTCGACTAATTCATGACGGAGGTTTCCGTGTATCTCACGGTTCTTGAAATTGTTTATGTTGTCAAGTCTTTGGATATCAGCGATTGTCGACTGGGCACATGAGATATCACCTTGGTAATTTTGACATATCGCCATACCTTGGTCTTCCAATATCATGTTATGTAGAATAATACAAGTATAGACGACGTTCATAATCCTCTCTCGTGTCCAAAACCTTGTTGGGTTTGCAATCAACGAAAATCTTTTTTTAAGTACGCCGAATGCTTTTTCAATATCTTTTCTTGCCGACTTTTGTTTCATTGTAAACTTGCATTTGTCTTCAAGTTGAGACTAGTAAGCTTGAACAAGTGTTGCCCATTCGTTGTAAATACCATCGACCAAGTAGTAGCCGTATTTGAAATTTACGTTATTAGCGTAAAACGATTGGGGCGGTTCAACCACGTTGATAAGGTCATCGAATATAGGTGATTGTTCGATAGCATTAGGTCGTTATTTGACCTAGCAACTCCAAAAAAAAGCATGCCAAAACCAAAGATCATGCGAGGCCACCGCTTCAAGTATAATACTCGGTCCATAATAATCATCTCGATGATACTGACCTTGCCAAGCCGTAGGACACATAGCCCAACCAACAACCAACATGCGTACAATCGAGACTACCAAGCATTCCGGGAAACCCATGTTTTTCACCATGAACCTCGATATGCGTTGGATATCATACATTGTTGGTTTACGCAAATATCTTCGTGAGTATGGGTGCAAACGAGCCCGAGCTCGACCAGGCTCGAGCTTGAGCTCGATTAACATATAAAGGCTCGAGCTCGGCTCGATTCGAGCTTTGTTTTTAAACCTCGAGCTCGGCTCGTTGGTAGTTTCTCAAGCTCAGGCTCGGCTCGTTTAATGTTTATTAGTTAATATATTAAATTAAATAATAAAAATAATAGGATCGATAGCTCGATAAGTCAAAAGCTTAGCTCGGCTCGTTTATTAAACAACTTTAAATATGGGGTAAATAGTATAATATATTAATAAAATTAATATTATATTAAGGCTCGATAAGGCTCGTCAAGCCTTGCGAGCTTCATATATCAGGCTCGAGCTCGGGCTCGATAAGTAAACGAGCTTCGTTTTTGGCTCAAGCTCAGCTCGTTTTGAGCCTTTTATCGAGTCGATCTCGAGTAGCTCGCGAGCTGCTCGTCTCATTTGCACCCCTATTCGTGAGTAAATAGATATGATCCCTACGCAAACAAATATATATTGTAAACGACATTTGATAATAAAAGTGTAAACAATATGTGTAAGGTAAACTATATATAGATGTATACCTTGACAAAAAAATGAAGAGAGTCGCGTGCAATTTTTTCAAACATGGCAATATAGTCATCCATTGCGTCCGACGAAAGCCCGTAGGCTAGTTGCCGAAGAGCGATCATGCATTTTTGTACAGAGGTGAACCCTAGTCGATCCCTTGCGTCTTCTCTTTGTTGAAAAAAATGATAACGTTCCGACAAATCATTTGATAGGCGCATGAATAATTGTCTACTTATTCGAAAGCGTCGCCTAAAATGTTCTTAAGTATACACGGGATCTGGGCTAAATTAGTGTCATATCAAAGTTTCGTTTGCTCCCTCTTTATCACGGTCAAGCGCTGGTTATCTGGTTAGCACGAGACCTAACCTTCCCACTTCTATAAACAATTCGTTTGCTCCCTCTCTATCACGGCCACTACATATGGTCTTAGAGCTTTTCACATTGTTGTTTTTATGTATATTTGTAACTCGTGTCTTCTTATATTCCTTTTAAGTTTATTTGTGTAACTCTATAAACTATAAATTATATCCCATCATCTATATCTATATCTATACTACATTATAAAGGAGGAGACATGGGCAAATATGTTCAAATTGTCAAAGTTAAGATGACATTTGAAAAGACACATGCTTTTAAACCTATAATGTCATATAAATCTTTCCCATATTACCCCTTGATGCATTGTTGCTTGTACATTCATTTCCTTCACTCTTCAGATATCATTTTACATGAATTTTAAGATGGCATAGGAAAAGTCTCATGCTTAAAACCCAAATGTCGTGTAATTTTTTTTCCTTTCTACCCTTCATGCAAAACCTACTTGTACATATTCTTTTATCATAACCTTCAATTACCATTAATCTATATCTATAATATCCTTACGTCTATGTTTGTACCACAAAAAACTACAGGATTTCACCTTCGCGATGATATCCACCACAATTTCATGTTTATTTAGAAAGATAGTTTTTGGTTGTAATATAGACGGACTTGTGCCATATGACCACACATCATGTTTTAAGAAAAATGTTTTTAAAGTGGAATTACTATATATGGTGTATGAAAAAATATTAACATATTTCACATAAACAATGCATTTACTTACGTACTGATGGTTTTAAAAATTTATGTTTTCTTATATATTTAAATTATTGCTATTATTTGTATTCATTGAAATTTTCGATGACATTATTTGGTTTTAATTACATACTATATATAATCTATACTACATTATAAAGGAGTGAGCATAGACAAATATGTTCAAATTGTCCAAAGTTAAGATGGCATACCAAGGGTTTCTTTATAATCTTCTAAATTTTACCACTTTTCTTCCCTAAATGCCCCTAGAAGATAATTAACTTTTATATGAAAATGAAACTCACTCAAACTAAATAAACACACGGGATAGCAATATTTTTGAACAAATTTCATATAATGGCGATGAACTATAATAATTTATCTTACCACAATGAATAATCTTATCTCAGCTAAACTTGTATGAATTTTAAAACTTTTCCATAATAATACTTATATTATAAACCCTTTTCATATATATGCGTCTACCCATCGGTAAAGTGGACGGGATGGTTCGACTCACTGGCTACATTGGGCAAATTTTTAGCTGTTGGGTCAAGTTGAGCAAGTATATTACAGACTTACAAATCACAACTTTTAATTTCTAAATAGACAATGACCTTCGTATGATAGTTTATACAATATCATATTATTACTATGCTTTTGTCATGTAAATGAAATTTATCATTTAGCAAGGTGTCTTCAATGGCACGGTTATGTAGATATGCAATGACCGGACAACTTACACAAGAGTGATGTTTATGTTCATATTGGTCTGTTACAGTAAAATACCTTTGGTTTATTAAGATTTGTTTAATAACGAGTACATGGTTTTTGTGGTGAACTGCAATCAGTTGTAAGTGGCGGTGCACATTTCTTTTCTTTTCTTTCTACGAATACTTGTTAAAACATAGTGTGCACATTTCTATCCTTTTTGCGTAACTTGCAACAAAAAACCTAAGTATCATAATATTGTATTGCAACCCATTTGTGGATCCCGCTGCAACGCGCAGGTAACCTCAGTAGTGTCTACTTGTGTATTGTTGCAATCTCAACAAATACAAAGGATATCAGTATTCACACTTACCAACAGTAAGATAGAAATGTACTACAAGAAAATACACCCGTTAGGACTAAACTTTTTAGGTATGTAAAAAGAGATTGGTATCGATATCGAAAATTGTTAAAAATGGGTATCGGTACCAAAAATACTCAATACGGTATGGCACCAGCAATTGAACATAAAATCGGTAAAATACTGGTACCATACTGAAGGGGTACCATACTGACGTTAAACCGTGTTCCGTCAAATCACTCACCCGAGTCGATTTCGTACCCTTCAACCTAGCTAGGATAGGATGAATGAGGTGACGTTCGCTTTGATCCCGTCCGGAGCCACACCCATTATTAGTGCTCTTAATTTTTTAATCCATCCCACCTTAAATGAACATTTAATTAAGAAAAAAAATCAATATTAAACTAAAAAAGTTTCCATCAATGTTTTGAAATTCGGACCGGACCGGGAATCAGACCGGATCGGGAAAATAGACCTTAGGCCGGTCCAGGTTAATGGGTTGGACCGCCTGGACATAGGACCAGTGGTCATACGTCAAATCAGAAAATCGAGCGAAGAATTTTGTAAGGGTTGGACTGTTTTTCATTTTCTGGGTTTTGTGGGGTTTCTTGAACGAATCGTCGAGCCGGTTGAACCGGTGACCTGGTTATGAAAACATTGGTTTTCATCTCAAATAAGAACAAAATTAATAGGGTTTTAACAAAATTCTTGGAGGACACTTCACCTCCTCCAAAACCCTCTTCCGCCGTTAACCCTCCACCTTATAAAAACCGTTCCATCCTCTGCTCACCGTACTCTTAATCCTTGATACAGGTACAACACGTTACAATTTGTTGCATATTATCATGATTTCAAGGACATAAACCTCTATTAATTGCATCGTTTGATCAATTTTCATTCACATTTTTTTCACTGCGTTGCTTGATTCGTGATTTCATGAGCTCTGGACCGGTTTAAATATCATTATAAATTAGTGTGTTTCGAGATCGGTAGTTTGTTTGTTTGTTTAGGTTTAATTTTGTTAGAGAGCTTGTTATAATGTTATCTAGTCAGCTCGTGCATATATTTTTTTTGTGATTTGAAAACCTAAGACACTAATTTTGTTGTTCCTAAGTTCTGCGTGATCAATTGCATCCGTTTAATGATTTTTCAGTTGAAGTTATTGTACTTGGTGAATACATGAGTTTCAGATCTGTTTCAAGATGTGTTACAAGTTAATCTGCAAATCGATGCCTATCCGAGCAAGTTGTTAGTTTGTTCGTTTAGATTTATTTTGTTAGAGAGTTTGTTATCTAGTAGCTCGTGTTTTTCGTGCATTTGATTTCATGTTTTATGAACTGTTTGGTTGTTTATGTAGGTTAAGTATGTTGAGTTATAAATTGAACTCTTAGCATATGTTAGTTTGATATACTTGCTATTATAATATTATTATTTTAGCTTGAACTGATATGATGATGGATCCTGGATTTTAATGGCAGGGAAGATGAATCTCAACAATATGAAGGTACCCAAGATGCCTGATGGCAGTGGAGCTTCTAGATTGATAAAGTTGGGAGCTATTCTTGGGCTTGGATTGTATGCTGCTGGTAATAGTTTGTACAACGTTGAGGGAGGACATCGAGCTATCGTCTTCAATCGTCTAGTTGGTGTCAAAGATAAGGTTCATTTCATTTATTCTTTTCATCGTGTTTCTTTAGGCTCTCATTTTCATAAGATGGCCTGATGGATCTGGCTCTTGTATGTGTAGTGTTTGACTAGTTATTATTAGTAGGTAATCCTTAAATGTCGCAAAGTTTTATTCTATCTTTGCTTATTATTGCGGTCTTGTTTTCTATGTTTATATATTTGCAAAATTGACTGTCACGTTTACAGATGTCCGGTGACTACTTCTAGTTTAGTCTTATAAGGAATAGATGCCTACTTCGATTTAAGATGACCACCGATCAGTTCCATCTTTAGTTTTGTTAAATATCTCTTTTAAAGTGAATCTTTAAAGAAATGATTATCATTGTGGACTTTAAATGAATTGAAGTTGAACTTATTAAAGGCGCATTGTAATTTGTGAATACCAGTGTACAATTGTATAAATGGTTTATTTTCCAACATGCAAGGTTACCGGATACGTGTTAGGCGTTTGTGCTTTATTCTATATTCCATCAAGCTTGAAGTGATGTTATGTCAATGAACTCTAGGCATCATATATCTGGATTTTAGTGAACCTATTACCTATGGATGGTAGTCTCTTATTCATTCAAACATCCTGCCACTGTTTCAACATTTTGTGAGTCTTAGTGGTCTTTTAGCTTCTTATGTGCGGCCTAGGTTTTATTTTTGACGAAGTTTTTCCCTTGAAGATGTCTCACTGTCTTTGCCATCTTCTAGTGTCCATAGTCCATATTTAGATTACTTTTATGGTTATAGTCTATATGATTATTTTAAGATTTTTTTGTAGCAATGATTTTTATAAATTATCTCCACAAACACTACATTTCTACTTTGTTGAATGTCATTTGCTGGTTTAAGACATTTCTTCGCATCAAAAATGCTTTTATGGATGCAAATACTAAATATTTATAAAATTTCAGTAGTGTTATAGTACTAAAAGCTTACCTGTTAAATAATTAGGTTTACCCGGAAGGTACACACGTCATGATTCCTTGGTTTGAAAGGCCAGTCATCTATGATGTTCGTGCGCGGCCCCATCTTGTAGAAAGCACTTCTGGTAGCCGTGATCTACAAATGGTATTACTATGTAACTCCTAATACAATGTATTATCGTATCTATCATTTAATCAATTTCTATGTATTATGTGTGTGTTCAAGAGTTATATGCGCATGAGAAAGTATGTTTGCCTTCTGAATATTAGTTGAATTTGGTAAATCAGGTGAAAATTGGTCTTCGAGTGCTTACTCGTCCAGTTGCTGATGAACTACCTGCTGTTTATCGAACTCTTGGTGAAAATTACAACGAGAGAGTCCTGCCTTCAATTATTCATGAAACACTGAAAGCTGTGGTTGCACAATATAATGCTAGCCAGCTTATTACCCAGAGAGAGGTATGCCGCATACCCCGTGTCACAACTTACATTTTGGCCTTTAACTGTTGTATCTTGACCAAGTAACTTAGTTTCGTTTAGTCATTACACATTTTATACAGTTTATATCAAAAGGTACTTGTACAGTTTATATTAAACCGTAATCTGTTTTTTTTCTTTTTCTTTTTTTAATTAAAGTTAGATGATGTGGCTTTTCTTCACCACTTTTTACAAGTGAATACCTTTTAATAAAAAGGTGCTATGTAGGCTGTTAGTAGGGAAATACGAAAAATACTGACAGAGAGGGCTTCCAATTTCAACATTGCACTGGATGATGTATCCATCACAAGTCTTACTTTTGGAAGGGAATTTACTGCTGCAATTGAAGCCAAGCAAGTTGCTGCACAGGAGGCTGAGAGGGCCAAGTTTTGTTGTCGAAAAGGCTGAGCAAGACAAGCGTAGCGCTATCATCAGAGCACAGGTAACATTTTCTATATTTGACCTAGCAAATAAACAGGATGTGTTACGGGTTGAAACATGTGGTTATTTGCCATGGGTCTGACAGGTTGGGTTAAGGGTCGAAACGGGTACCTTGTTTTGTTATGGGTTGACCCCGAAGCATTTTTTTGTCTCCATTTTCTTAATAAATAATAAGATTGTGAAATATGATTACACTTCTGTAAAATTTTATGAATAAACATTTTTGGAGGGGAAGTGACAAAATAAACGGGTTGGGTTACGGGTCAAAACTGGTGGCACTTTTATGCTATGAATTGACCATGAAACATGTTTTTGTTTCCAAAGTTTTAGTTTTTAGAGTAGCATGTTTGTGCAATATCATCACGATTTTTTTGGGAGAGAGTGGCAACAGGTTGGGTTACGGGTCAAAACTCGTAAGTTTTTTTATTCTATGGTCTACCCAGAAATGTTTTTTCCCCTTGAAGATTTTTATCTTTTAAATCGTTTGTGTAATATCATGGAACGCTTCTATAAATCTGATGAATAAATTTTTTAGAAGAGGAAATGGCTAAACTCATTGGTCAGGTTAACCTAATTAAATAAAGGTTTTCAAAGGCTTTCTATAAAAGTCATTTTTCATGTTAGCTCTTTTGCATTTTTATTTCATCAGTAAAAGATAAAACATAACATGATAAACATAACAATAACAGGGAGAGGCAAAAAGTGCTCAGCTGATAGGTCAAGCAATCGCCAACAATCCAGCATTTATAACATTGAGGAAAATCGAAGCTGCTCGGGAAATCGCAGCAACAATGGCAAATTCATCCAACAAAGTCCTCTTGAATGCGGATAATCTCTTGCTCAACCTTCAGGAAATGAACCTGGAGAAGAAGTTATAAGGCTGTATTTGTTTTTGTGGTTCTCTAGAATCTTAGAGACTACACTCGGTTATGATTTGTGATCGTAATTGGTCGGTCTATCAAATGTTGAATGCATTTTAAAAATAATCCACAGAACATCAACTGTCTTAAATTTGTTGGTGTATATCTCGGTTATCATGTGAACAACAAGCATTATATTGAAGTGAACGTGGTTCTATTCGACTTATTTTTTCCGACAATGTGATTTGGTTCCTACTCAAGAAAATATAAACACCAACTATTTATTATTAGAGAGAATTACACAGATTGTCCTTTAGTTATACATGAAATTGCATCCTATGTCCTTTTTCGAATTTTTGACACCTTATGTCCTTTGTTTTATACAATTGTTACACCCTATGTCCTTTAGACCAAACCCAGTTAAAAATCTCGGTTAAGTTGGTCACGTGCCCCTCACGTGAGGGGCAAATCTGTCTTTTTACCTCGTGTCTTCTCCCCCAAACCTTCTTCACCAACCCAAACCCTTCAATTTCTTTCTTGATTATATAATAATAATCAATAATAATACAACAGATGTACCATTATTATGTATAGAAGACGTTGACATTATTATAATTATTCGTGATATTATTATTATTATGTATAATGTATGTATGATGATTATGAATATGAATATCTTCTCCTTCGAAAGCGTATTACACAGATCATCTTCATTAGGTTCTGTTTGTTTCTGGCGAAGCACGACATGATGGTGACGCTGGATAATAATAATAATAATAATAATAATAATTAATAATAATAATCATATCATTTCATTTACGTCTCTTTATTTTCATACCTGTAATCAATTCTATTCGATGGTTCGCCGGAAAAGCTCTTTCCAATCTCAAAGTCGCGGAAAATCACCAACCACCGCCTGTAACAACACCAGTACGACGACCCCAGTTAATCCTAACACCGGAATTTGAACATTAAAAGAAATCTGCATCCCTTTTGCTCTGTTTTTTTGCTCTGTTTTTGCTTCATCGATTGATGTTTGATTCAAAAACATCGTCGTTTTCCAATTCTTCTTCTTCAATTCCATCAATTTGTTCAATTTCTGGTGATTTTGATTCTGGGTTTTGTTGAATTTGGAGTGTTTCGTACGATTGGGAAGAGGATGGAAGAAATGTGGGTTTGTAATTGAGAGAAAGATTGGGGCTTTTGAAGGGGGTTTTAGGGATTGAAATTAAGGGGGTTTTTGTGGTGTAATGTTTAGAAGATGAATGTGAAGGAGTGGTTATGGAGATTAGTGATGAAGAAGCTGTTGCAGACATGGTGGTGGACTCTGGTTTGTTGATTGTTAAAGGATGAGGATGATGATGAAACAGAGTAGAAGATAAGGTTGGTTCAAAAGAATACTATTATTATTATTATTATTATTATTACACAGATTGTCCTTTTGAGGGTGAAAAGACAGGATTGCCCCTCACATGAGGGGCACATGACCAACTTAACTGAGTTATTTACGCATCACCGTCATCATCAATGACAACATAATTAACAATTCTTCTCGGACAGTTATAACTTGAATCAATTTCCTATGAAAAAATATTGAAATGGAGTTGGTATGAACCAGAAAGCTAGACAATTAAAAAAATACTTCAGTTGCCCCATGTTAAGGTGGCAAGATATACATTGGTGGGTTGCAAATTGGGTTAAAATGGGGTTGGGTAGAAAAAAAGCTCAGTTTTATGTTGTGTCAAAACAGCCTGTTCCAGTTAACCCATAAAGGTTTCAGTTTAATTTGTAGATTCAATCATATAGTCATATAGTGGACTATGCACCAACAATCAATTTTGGCCGGCCTCAAGTCCGTTAGCCAAGCAACCCAACAACTTCCTTAGCTCGAATTCCAAATTTCAGAGATCCAGCAAACTCTAATTGTTCCATCGTCAACATTTCACATCTATGAGGAAAATCCATGATAACATGAGACGATACATCTTAATACAAAAAAAACCGAATATTTTTATCCAAAGATAAACTCCACAACAAAGAAACAAAAACCGTATCAAACCAAAATTCATCAAACACAAAACCCTAAAAGTGATCGGCCTTAAACAATTATACATATAAAATTAAACCAAATACAAGCGAAATTGATGCATAAATCAAAAGATAAGAGATTTAAGGGGACACGAATATAAACCTTTGGAGCCAATCGAGGAAAACTTCCCATATGCTCGTTAATATTGAGTAAGAGATTATTGAATCGAAGAGACCTTACACACTTTGTGTAGGAGCTTATGTTGTTTGATTTTAACCTTATACAACAAAAGTTTTGTAGAATAGTGAAGTGAATTCAGGGGAATTCCTCAAATCAGGAATTCGCAAACATTTGATTTTGAAGTTGATTTCAGTGGGTTTCAAGAAATAATGAGAAGCGATTGTGGTTTACGGTGATTCAAATGGAGAGAGGCTAACGTACAAAGTTTCTTAACATACAAAGTGTAAGAAGCATTCTCAGCCATTAGATTTAGGTGGTGGCAAGATGGTAATTAACAATCCTAATCATATTTGGGTTAATCTAACCAGGGGTAAATTGGAAAAAACACGTTTAAACATCTGTGAAATCATAACAACATACATAATCGATGCAAAAATTTTCAACGATTGAACCTGATTTTTCATCGTTTTCAACTCGATTAAACGTTCAGAATGATTAAACAATTCGATTACAAACAAAATCAAAACGTATTTGCAAAAATAGAAAAAAAAAACAGAGTATGATAAGTCAATTGATAAAATTAGTCGAATCATATTCAAAAATCACTATCAACGCATGTATTATTCACAGAAACGAACGATGTTGATAATAGAAGAAGAATTAAAGAAAAAAATGGCTTTCAAAAAAGTTTCAGACGATGAAGATCAGAAAAACATAAAACGCATTTGGTTTTTTTATAAAACGCATTTGGTTTTTTGAACACTATTTAAACTGGTTTTTTACAAAACGCACTTGGTTTTTTGTAAAACGCACTTGGTTTTTGTAAAACGCACTTGGTTTTTTGTAAAACGCACTTGGTTTTTGTAAAACGCACTTCGTTTTTGTAAAACGCACTTGTTTTTTGTAAAACGCACTTGGTTTTTGTAAAACGCACTTGGTTTTGTAAAACGCTTTTAGTATAAATAAAACTCACCTGACCACAACCAGGCACCACCACCTTCATCTTCATGAACCATACCATCACCTCCACCCACCTACAGCCACTATCGTCTAGAGCCCCGATACCACCACCACCCGGGTTCTCCACCAGACCTACCCCTGAAACCACCCATTGAACCAGGTACCACCCACGTGCACCATCATCAACAACGAGACCCGACCCTAGCCTGAGAACCATCACAATCCCGTCTTCAATCAGCCACCAGAAACCTGAGATTTGGAATCATCTGACGAGAACCCCAACCTGGACTCGATTCTGCTTGTTACGTCACTGTTGCTGCTGTTACCAGAGGGAGCTGAGAGAGAGCGTGAGGTAGAGAGAGAGGGAGGCAGGTTTAGAGAGAGAGAGTGGTGGTGGTGTTGTTGGTGGTGGTGGTAGTGGTGATGGTGGTGGTGGTGGTGGTGATGGTGATGGTGGTGGGTGGTGGTTAATGAACGATGAATGATTTGAAGGAACATTACCTTTTACCCCTTTTAAATCAACCAAGATTGGGTTAGTTAGAGTTAACTAGGGTTTACACATGTCAAAATGTGGTGGCTTCTTATACTTTGTAGGTTAAGGATACTTTGTATCCTATACTTTCTCATTCAAATGTAGGTGATAGTATGGGCATGTGTTGTTTTTCCTTATTTAGAGCATTCACAACCCATCCCCCATTCCCCCCCCCCCTTTCTTAAAATTTAAGAAAATCCCACAAAAACTCACTCCATCCCAACCCCTTTCCCCATACCCCATTTCTAAAATTTACAAAAAACCTATGTTGAGCCCCATATATGGGGTCTTCCATCTTTCCCCCATATCATTTAATAATAATAAAATAATACAAATGAAAGGTGGAGTGAATTAATGTTGGTTGTAAAGAAATAAAATAATAATAAAAAAGCTTTTAGGGGATATAAATGGGGAATGGGATGTGAGAAAATTTGCAAAAGTGAGTGGCAAATTTAGAAAACTATGATTTTTTCTTAAATTATATGGTTAGGGATGGGGGAGGGGTTGTGAATGCTCTTACACCAACTTATAACTTATTACTTTTTCAAAAAGTAAATAAGTTACAAATATTGTTTGTCAAACCCAAAGGACTTTTTGTTTCAACTTTTCATTTGTAAGGAATAAGTTGTTTTGGAAAAGTAAGGAATGTGTGACTTTTTGAAGCTACTTATAACTTTTGAGGAAAATTTACATATATGCCCTCCTTATATCCTTATACCTACCCTCCTTATATCCTTTTTGGTCATTTTACTTGAAAATATAATCCAAAAAAACTTTTCTAAAAACTCCTTTTGAAAGCTAATCCAAACACTTTTCTAAAAACTCCTTTTCAAAAAGTCATAAGTTAATAAGTTCTTTTCACCAAAAGTCCTTTTGGCCTCAAATAAGTTTACCCAAACATGCCCTATATCTGTTTCTAGAGAGGGGGGATAAGTTTTTGACGTGATTTAGGTTGTGTTCCCGAGTTTACTAAACGGAGAAAAGAAAAGAAAAGAAAAGAAAGATGTGTTTCCTGAGTTTCATTAAAGGAAGGAAAAGAAAGGAAAACAAAATATGGTGTGTTCCGAGTTTCATTAAAGGAAGGAAAACAGTTAAAATTCTTTAGTTTAGTTTTCCTTCCGATTTGGAAGGAAACGGAAGAAAAGAACATTCCTTTCTTTTCCTTTCCCTTCCTTCAATTCTTTTCCTTTCTTTTCCCTCTTTAAGTTAACTCGGGAACACAACGTTAAGGATATGCAGTTAAGTAGGTATACATTATTCAAATTTCAAAAAACCCCACTAATCATTTCAATTGCCGGCACCTTCAAACCATGCCTTAGTAGTTGTAACTTGTGCATCAAGTGTAATATATGTTTGGAAGACTAATTTACCCTTATTTTAGAATTGTACATTGTACATTAAAAGAAAAAAAGTTCTTAACTTTTGCGAAGAACCACTTCTATAAATATGCATGCTTTAGTTTAATTTAGTTATTAGCCTCAACCAAAATTGAAGTCATGAATATATAATGGTCTGGTTTTAATTTAGTTAATTTAGGTTAAAGGTTTAGTTATCACCCACCCTAGATTTTGTTAATCACGTAACACATCAACTTTTTAAAATTAAAAAATATTAGCAAAACTATACTCATATTAAAGAGAATGAGATGCTCGTTTTTATGATGTAATTTTTTAAAAAAATATTGTCGTATGAATAAATAATGGTTGTTTAAAAATCGTGAGGGGTAATTGCCTTAAAAAGGGAAAACAATATAAATATTATGTTTAGATTAAGTTGATTGTTTTTTTTTTCATTTGACCGTTCCACACCCACCCCAACGTTCAACTCCTTCAAACCAACGGTCACTTTCCAAATTCCAAGACACAATCTCTCGTTATGGCCATAACCCTCCAGCCCAAAACGCCTCCATAGCGCCCGGGGGGGGGGGGTGTGTTCCCGGCACTATGGAGGTTCAAAACGCCCCATAACGCTTGGGCATGAAGCCCACTACACATATACTTAAGGGTACTTTGTATCATATACTTTCTCGTATTTCAATTCGGGTTTTTTAATCTTTATAATTGAAGAGGTATAAGACATTATACCGCGGTTCAAGTTAAGTTACGACCATAACCACAGGCCGTAGCCAGAAAGGAACGGACGATGGCCATGATTACCGAAACAAGTACATATAACCTTCGGAAGGATAGCACAAAGGGGTCTGAAGCAAAGTAAAACTTTGCTGACCACTATAAATACCCCTCACAAAGTACAATTTACACACGAATGCACACACTCGAACTACACTTTTTCTCTCTACTTTATCTCTCTAACAAATACTTATCCTCACGCCGAAGGGTGGTCACAGAGAGGCCTTCTATCCTCCGCTGTGACGAGGCTAACGGTTTTCTATTGTGTGCAGGTTCATACAAGACTCGTAGCTTACAAGATCACGTTGAATCGTCCGTGTTCCCTTAGCTTATTACGGATTCGGCCACTTTTTGAATCTTTAATACTACTAGGGCTGTTCAAATTGCTCGCCGCTCGTGGATCGCTCGCCTCTCGTTCGAAAAATGCTCGCTCGATCCTCCGCTCGAATGTAAATGAGCCGTTTGGCTCGGTTCGGTTTGTAAACGAGCCAAGCATGAGCAAAGGTCCGCTCGGCTCGGTTCAGCTCGAGTAAATTATTATATATTTATCTTGGGCCAAATTTTATATATAAAGGTATAAATATTACTATCATTTGGGTGTGTATGTATAATTATACATACATTCCCAAATCATAGTAATATTTATGGCTTTATATACAACATTTGGCTACGTACACACCCAAATGATAGTAATATTTATACCTTTATATATAACAATTAGCCCATGATAAACAAGTAAAATATAACAAGCCCACTTAATCCAATAAAAATTTAACACTTAGTTTAATAGCAAACCCAAAGTTGTGAAGTAACAGTCTTGACTTCATTATGTTATTAGTCGTCCGTTGCTAAACATCGCTTAATATCAGCGTACGTCACAATGCGACACTTGTTGTCTGCAGTATGCTCATCACTTCACTACCTCAATATAAGCCTCATTTTCGGACACTCAAACCTCAATATTAGGTTCAACAACGGACAATTTGGCCTTGGGTGTCACCCCGACAACGGAAACATTGAAGGAAACATCCTAATTTTATGGTTGTCCGAGTTACTCTCCGCTCGTTTATCGCTCGACGCTCGCTCAGAAAAATTCACGCTCGAAGAATGCTCGCTCAGTTTTCGGCTCGGTTGTAAATGAGCCGCTCAGCTCAGTTCGGTTTGTAAACGAGCCAAGCACGAGCAAAGGTCCGCTCGGTTCGGCTCGGCTCATAAACAGCCCTAAATACTACTCGTCACATCATCAGGTTCGGGTGTTTTGAATTTTTTTTCATCTCAATCCTTGTACACATAAACTAGGGTTTCAACATTAATTAATAATCACCGGCGGATCTAAGGTAAACTTTTCGTTTCCTATCTCTAATAATTTTCAGTAGTTTCTGGCTTTGATTGCTTAATCTAATAATAATTTTTTAGGTTTATAAAAAAAATGGATTATAAAAGAGGGGATAAAGTAGAAGTAGTAAACAATGAAGAGGGTTTTAAGGGTTCATTCTTCCCTGCAAACATTATCTCTAAGGTTTCAGACAACGAGTACATTGTCCAGTACAGAACCTTGTTAAAGATGATAATTCAGGTCCCTTGAGAGAGGTTTTGTCCGCTAAAAATATCCGCCCTGCGCCTCGCGAGATTGTCGCTTCGGGCTTTCGTTTGTCGGAGTCCGTTGACGCCTATGTTGAGGATGGCTGGTGGGCCGCGAAGGTTGTCGGGAAATCCGGGTCGGATTATGTGGTTCGGTTTGATAACGAATGTGAAGAGAAGACTTACCCTTTGGATTTGTTGAGAGTTCATCAGGAGTGGAAGTGTAAGGATGGTGTTTGGGTCTTTTCTGGGAAATAAGGTAGTTATGAGTATAGGGGTGTAAACGATTTGAGCTCGAGCTTGGTTTAGTTAATTTAAAAGCTTGAGCTTGGCTCGTCAGTGGTTTTCAAGCCACAAGTTTTAGCTATTTGTATTTAATATAATAAGTTAAAGTTATGATCAAAGTTGTATTCGTTTTGGCTTTTGCTAGCCAGCTCGGGCTTGAGGTTGTTTAAGCTAAGCAGCTTAGGCTTGATTTGAGCTTTTGGCGAGCTGATTTCAAGTAGCTCCCGATTAATTTGAAAAATATGATTATTCTTGGTTCTTAAGCAAGTGATTATGTGATTGAGATCTATAATCACTATTAAAACACATATTCAAGAAAGGTTTGTTGACTTTCAGCCGGGTCAAAAAAATCGATTTCATTAATTAAGAAAAGGTTATATCTCAATAATTTCTTTTATTGGATAGTCATCAAACAATATCTTTGCAACGGAAGCACACGAACAATCGCTTTCCTGTGCGTTCCTTGCATCGATAGGATCATGAAAGGTTTGTTGACTTTGTGCAGGGTCAAAGCTTCTAATGGAGGGTTGAGGTTCTAGTTAGTGTCAACATCTGATCAAGAATAGGTAAGATAAGTCATGCTAATCTTTTTGATGAGCTTTATCATTTGAGTTGGTGAATTGCTAGTGTTAATTTGATCAAGAAGTGGCCAATATGAAACTGTGTTCATGAGGGATTGTCTAATGAAAGTTTAGTGTAAGGTGATTTTTATATGAAGTAATAAATTAGAGTCTCCTTTTGTATCCATGTTTAGACGACAACAATACATTAAATAGTTTCTACATAGGGTACCGGGGCAAGATGGCTTCATAGGCTCTATGGGTTCCATGGGAACACCGCCGCAACTTCTCCACGATGGGATCATGGGTTCGTTTCCATGTCTGTGAGCCGTTGGTAGAAGGAGATGTTTGAACATGTTTTTTATATTGTTTTAATTAAAAAAATGTCATGGGTTCAAATGGGTGCCACATCGCTTTTTTTTTCTGTTGAAATGGGTTGGAGTAAATTCAAATGAGATGACATCATTCTATTACTTGGGTTCAAATGGGTTTCAAGATGGGTCCCTTCCGCCTTTAGTGGAGTTTTAGGAAACTGTATATTAACTTACTAGATTATATCCCGGGAGCGTCCCGGGTTGAGAATCTAATTTGAAATATCAATTTTACACCTGAAATAGACTGATGCGTTTTACAGTTACATGCAGGAAAGCTGCGAGTAGCACTTAACCTAAAACAATTAACAATGTATCTCCAATGTTAGTGCATAACCTTAAACAATGTATAACTCTAATATTAAAACCTAACCTAAAACAATGTACAACTCCAATGCTAACACGTGTTGTAAATAAAATTCATATTTACTGGTTTGAACATAATTAATGACTTGCCTATACATGATTAATGAATAACCTGAACACTTTGTGTTTTTTTCCTGTATGAACAAAACCACACAAAAAAATAGTTGTTTTTTTCTCCGTTTTTATATAGCACTATGGTACCCATTGGAAAGATAATAAAACGCTCGTTAATTTGGTGTAATTTGTTTCTTTAAAAAATCTCGTATATAAAAGATATTAACGTTTAAAAGTTATGGGAGAAAACATTAGAGATAAAAATCTAATTTTGTTTTTAAATTTTAAATTATTATTTTCCTAAAATAAAGTCCTTGCTACATGGGATGACACATGGCACACTCAATGAAGAGAATACCCTCTTTGAATGCCATGTCATTAAAATGGCTTTGGTTTATTATATGTATAGATTAAGTATTAGGTTAGAATCCTTTGTATTACACGACTTGAATATATATAATTGTGTAGGCTAAGTAATAAAAAAGTTTCATTTGTAAAAACCCATGTATTGTATGGTTTAGTAAATGCGTGTATTAAAATAGGTGAATAGATATGATGTAATTGGTTAACATATTCATTGTCAAGATATGTTGTTGAAAAAATGAACTTTTTTGTACTTTTACTTAGGGGTGTTCATCGAATCGAATAACGAATTTTCGAATTATTCGAATCGAATTTCTCGAATTTTTAATATTTTTACCTGAATTCGTATTCGATTCGTATTCGTTTAAAATTCAATTTATTCGATTCGTATTCGATTCGAATAAGAAACTCGAATTCGAATCGAATTCGAATAAATTCGATTTAGTTCAAATTCACCATAAATAAGAAATTGTTTTAATTTTAGGTTTAAAACTAATACAAACTCATTATTTTTAACATATAAAATACAAAATCTACAAAATTGATAAATAACAATATGTCAAATACGTGAATAGTAAAAATAGTAGAGAGTATAGTTTGTTAGAGTTTTGTGATGTATAAGGTAAACATGTAAAATATGGTTATGGTAAAAGTTCTATAGACTATGGGTTCTTAGAGTTTGACCAAAATTTAAAAGTTCTATTTTTCAATGTGTATATTTGTGTATATAACAATGTGTATGTGTGTATATATATTTAAAAAAATTTACATGTATAGTTTTTATTCGAATTTCGAATCGAATCGAATTTAAAATCATAAATTCGTATTCGATTTACTGGTCTCGAATTCGAATTGAATCGAATTCGAATTCTTAATAATCGAATCGAATTCTTGGTAATCAAATCGAACTAAATCGAATTTCGAATTTTTCGAATTCGAATCGAATTCTGAACACCCCTACTTTTACTTATTGTAACATTTCACTTTTTTTTTATATTTATAATTAGATTACAAACTTGTGTATTACACGGGCTATAACATTTTACTTTGTTTTTTGTTTATTATTAGGTTAGAAACTTGTGTATTATACATGGTTAGATCAATGAAATATTATATAATTATTAATAAGAGAAATAAATAAAAAAACAGTTAAGAAAGAAATTTTAAATAAATAAGCAACTAACATAAAATAATGATTTAATAATAATATTTTAGAGAGAGGGTTAGGGTAATTAGGATTTAATATATTAATAATAATAATAATATTTATTATTTGATTAATTTTAGTGGATGCCACGAATCATTATTTGGAATCCTTTATGATAGGGTATGCATTATTTTTTTCTAACATATGCATATGAAAAAGAAATAAAGCATTAATGCATACATAATTCAATATATTAACAAGAATGTCACTTATTTTTCAAACTCTTAAAGGGGCTCTTTGTTAGCCTTTTAATAAACCTCATATCATTCAGCATTATTAATGTTTGTTTCAACTAAAAAAACATCTGAATGGTTTCATTAAGCTCTTAACCATTCAGCTAATAAGGGGTTATAAACTATTTAGAACCTCTTAATGCTTCAGCACTTGGCTTGTTTGGTAGCCTCTTAATGACCATTCAGAGGGTACCTCTTAATGATCGATAACCTCCGAATGGTTAAGAGGTAACCATAAGTCAAAATGTTTAAGAGACAACCACTAAGATGTTACATCTTCACCATTTATACTTAAGATTACATCTTAATCATTAAGAGACTATGAATCATTCAGATGTAACTTCTTAATGACCATTCAGAGGCTACCAAACAGTCCTTTAATTAGACATATCTTACCACACAGCCTCTTAGACCTACGTTTCTTATGTTTGTGAGATGCTCGTAAGATAATTATTTCTTCAAACTCTTCTTTATCATTTACAGTTTTAGGGTTGAGTTCAATGTTGTAGAACTCGCTAGGCGTTAGTCGGCCGGTGGGGTACCGACTAGAGATTAATCGGGATTAATCAGGATTAATCGAATTGGATTTTATATATATTTTTCAAAATTTACACACATATAATGCTAATTTTATACCTTATATGTATAAATTTAGAAGTTTAGGGTCCAAATATAAATTAGTGGGATACCATATTGTTATACTTTTGATTTTTTTTTAAACGAACTTGTGTAAAACAGAATGGACATAATGTGAACCAGTATTAAACTAAAATCGCAATGGACAATACTTTATAAAACACAATGAGCATCAGACTAAGGGGCTATTTTGTAGCCTCTTAATGGTTACGAGGTACAAATATGAATGGTTAAGAGGTAAACATTAAGACATTATCTCCTTAACCATTAAGAGACTATGAACCATTAAGAAGTAGCCTCTTAATGAAAAAAACCCCTGAACACAATGGAGAACACACTAAAAACACAATGGAGAACAAATAAAATCACAATGAACACTAGACTAAAAATACAATGGACAATAACTAAAACACAACGAACTCTGA
Organism: Ambrosia x helenae; assembly: GCA_030844895.1. Lineage (NCBI taxonomy): Eukaryota > Viridiplantae > Streptophyta > Magnoliopsida > Asterales > Asteraceae > Ambrosia > Ambrosia x helenae. The sequence goes on along the minus strand of JAUTDX010003269.1, from coordinate 2,699 downwards.
ATTAAAACACAATGTATGACAAAATCATAAAAACTCAGTTGCGTAAAGCACAATAAACATCGTAAATAAATGAGACTTTAGATAATGACCATTACGCACTCATGTGAGTGGCACGTGTTAAGAGTTAACAACAAAAATTAATTAGGTTGGGAGTTGGTAAAGTGAACAAAGGAGTTGTTGAAGCTATCATGTTCACCGGCTGGTGGGTGCTATGGAAATTTCGAAATTAGTCTATTTTTGGATCAAAAAGCGGTAGGGATTCAGATGGTAAACTTTGGATGGGTTGAATGGCTCAAAAAACCCCTTCCTTACCATGTAAATTATTTTTTGTTCTTCGGTCTACTTTTCTCTAGTCGGCCTTTTTTTGTTCCGTGTTAACTATATTTTTCCTTAAAAAAGACTAGGTTGGGAGTTGAGACAAAATGGCATCGCTTGATAAGAAACACTAACATAAAGGATATGCAATGTACGTTTGTTAGTTAAAGAACACTACCTGCAATTTGACTCGAAACTAAAGAACGGAAAATGCATGTTCATTTTAACTTGGTTGAAGTTTAGTAAAGTCTAACGGAGAAGCTCAAAAACCTTAAGTTTAAAAATAAAATCATTCACACATGATTTACTTGAATCTAAATATTTTCAGAAAGGGAAAAATCATCAATCATATTACAAATATAAGTTTAAAACAATGAAATTCAACATTGTTTGTTGCAAGATATTTTATAGAAACCAATAAAGATTTAAATAGTCATGTTTTGTGGTTATCATTTATTAGATTTTCCAGCTATATTAAATCTAAAAAAAATATTCTATTAATCTGAATAACTTTATGATGATGATTTTATAACTATGAAAGTAAATATCACATATTCTATTATGTATAATTGAAAACATAACATGAACAGTTAGTGGCAAATTCGTAATTAAAGGCTTTCTCAGGGGTATGAGTGTCATGATTGCAACGTGGCAGCTGGTCTTGCAAAGTAGTTTTTTATTGAAACGTGGCAGGTAGTCTTGCAACGTGGTGGATCTTAGGCTACCAACTTTTATATTGTTTGTTCATGCTTCCACTCCATTTCATATAGAGATAATGTTAAGAGAGAGAAGCATATTAGGAGAACGAGAAAGAAGGCCGCGGTCGTTCTGGCGATGTCATCTGACTCAAGCTCTCTTTATCCGCTCTTTAAAACTCTTTTTTTTTTCTCTCTGTTTCTTTTTCGATGACGGTGTGGAAACAAGGGGTAGAGAGGAAAACAGAGAGAGGGTGCTGCCTGCTGTTGCCGGTGACCTTTCGGTCGTTTATGGCGGCGGCGGACATGTGTAGTGCCTTCTATCTCTCTTTGAATTTTTTTTTTTGGGATTTTAGTTTTATCACTCGATGATGTTGAGTCTACTCTCATATGAGAGTTTAGATCCAATATATTCATCAATTTATACAATGACCAACTCAAAACAAAAAATGAAGAGAGCTTCAGAACCAAGACCTACAGGGGATCCGATGTAACTGCGGAGGTTACGAACTTACAGCCTGGAAGAGGTCGGTGGAATCTTCCTAGACACTACTGATGATGCATCGTGGCCTTAATCGTCACTCGAACCACTATACATTGCAGTTGAGTTTAAGAAAAAAGATTCAATTAAACCCTAGAAATACAATGACAATAGTCCACATGCTAAATAAGTTATGATTTGGTTCCTCGGCCTATTTTTTTGCCGATGGCCACATCATTACTCGATTCTGTGATATATTATATATAAACCGGGTATATAGGGTGTGTTCGGTGGTCAACCTTTAAGCTTTAAATCCCCCTTTTGTTGGTGGCTTTTCATCTTCATTATCACGACGGTGGTGGTGTCGGTAGTGTGATTATGGAGTTGGTAGTTGTCGTATATGTATGAAATCTACGACAGTAGGTTAGGTTTTGTTTAGAGAGAAATATATAGGTTTTTTTGACTGAGAGAGATATGTCATCTTGGGATGTTTATTTGCAGATGGTGAGGAAGATAGCAATGGTCATTGAAAGAATGTGTAGGTAGAGCATTATTGTTAGTTGTGGTGGTGGATAACAGCCGTGGCCTCAGGTGGTGGTTAGGTATGGATAAAAATGATAAGATATAAAGACAATATAGAGAGAAATTAAGAGAGATACATGAAACACTTGAGAAATGTGTATGGTTTCAACTTTCAAGGTGGAAGTTTTAAAATGTACATACAGACTTGCAGTGTACATGGTTTTATGCTTTTGTGTTTGCCATCCATGTGATTAATTATATAATCAATATTTGTGAGCTTTATTTTCATTTTTTCCCTAAATTGGATTGTTAACATTTATAATAATATATCTACGTAAAGGACTTTGAAACTTTCTTGAAGTTAACTTATTTTGCTAAACCATACTAGCTTTCATAATATAAACACTTTATAATGACATGTTAATACATATACATTAGGTGCAAGCATTGGTTGTTATATTTAAAATGAGTTTTCATCTTGTACACATAATATATGAAATGATGTATTCATAATTTGAAGTGATAATATCAATTGAACTCTCTCGCTCGCTACACGCATCAACACTGGACTGTAGCACCAACCATGGCCTGAAGCACAATTACCTTCGTCTTTTTGTAGTATGACAAATCAGTGTAAGGGTGTTTGGAGAACCTCAAGAGAAAACAAACATAAAAGCCTCAATCCC
>JAUTDX010003268.1:0-40072 GCA_030844895.1 Ambrosia x helenae | reverse complement strand
AAACACCTTCATAATTCATTATTCAATATTTCTTCCGTTGGTTTATACGTTTGCTCCAGTTGGACTTTTTTTTGCAGCTCATTGTTGTATTTGTTCCATTTTTTTTTTACTTCAGAGGATTTATGATTTGTAAAAAGAAAAAGATTTCAAACAAACAATCATAGAATAATGTGGTCTTGACAGTTACACGATATATGCTTTGATACCACAAACATATATACATTAAAAATGGTATGAAAGCTAACTAACTACCAATGATGATACTTAAACGAAAGGACGGAATAATAACTAACAAAACGAACTTAAAATTAAATGGTAAATCAAAAGTAATAACTATAATAGATTTAATGATCAGCTCACGCTAGCTTTAAAAACAATAGAGTAACACGCCTCCTATATATGCATAATGTAGGAAGATTTAAACTTAACTAGTGGGTTTCATGGGTGCGCGGTTGCGCGCCTTGTGATTTGTTCGCCCCTGCATCTTGTGATTTGGTCGCCCTCGCATCTTGTGATTTGATCGCCCCCTAGCAAAACACATTCTCGCGCATCATTCGAAGTCGCGCGTGTTGCGCAAGGGTATTCCGGCCGTTATAACTATCACCCAACAAACACTCTTACTCAATCCTCACCTCAAAAGACTTTAATAAGTCCCAGCCAGGCCTTAAAATGCATACCAATGTTTTGTGTTCATGTTCTCGAATTGACTTGTAACAAACAAACCTATATTTGGGACAATCTAGTTGGGACAGCGTCGTTGCACATTACCAAGATTTTCAACAAATCGATGTGTTTGATAAAGTAACGCAACCAAATGTAAAAAATGAACGCAGTCAAGATACGTTAAAAAAATTGGAAGAAAGCAACTAAACTAAAATTATTACGCCTATGTAAGCAGATGTAAAATGAACTACTACTGCTAAATCAGCAGACAAGTTCATGAATATTATTTTTGAGTATCCAGACCTTCTGTCACATGTTCCAAGTTGGCTTTTGTTGTTACAACCAACAGACATACTATAGATTCAATTCTAGGAGGCAAGCTTGTAAGTTTCCAAGTGCTATTCTCCACCACCCATTTGTTTTGTATTCATCACATCACACTAACCATTATCTTGTATAATATCTTTGGATTACTTGGTATTACCTAATCGCCTTGGTATTTCTTTTTATCTCTTTCTACACAACTTCCTGCTTTTATGTCTTCACTTTATCTATAGTAGGTTTTCCAATAAAGAAAAAGATTGATGTCAATCGAAAATGCACCATCATATCAACGTGTGTGCAAATTAAAGTCTACATACCATTATTATATAGAAATTAAAATCTAAATACCATTATTATGATTCAGTATAGAAAGTCACCAATATTAAATTTGCCATAAAAAAACTTGACAATTAACATGTCTCAATTTAACCAAACACCTGTTTAAGTTGTACAAAAAGTAATGAATAAAACACAAAATGTTAATTATGAAACCAAACTATTAATCTATCACTATTATCAAATGAGACAAAACACATCCGAAACATAACGAAGTAGGAACAAAACAGAAAAATCGCCATTTAAAGTCACTACACAACAATAAAACCACATTAGTATATAGGCTATTTAGTACAGTTTCATTCAAATTAACCTAATTAACCAATGTACTATACCTCACACATCAAAAACTCAATTATTGAATAAGCTTTAGTTAGAAGTCACAAAACCACTTTCATAATATTGGAGAGTATGACCATTTTGACTAGTCAAATAGTCAAAATATATGGACCGTTATTATTATAGTCAAAGTCATCCTTACATTATTCCTCTCATGACTAGCTTCTTGTCTTGTGCCCAAGGATTAGTCACTTTCCATATTATGTATTTGTTTCATGTATTTATAGATGAGCTTATCTCCTCATTTGATTGTACCAAACCAAATATCACATATCAAGAAAAACATCTTTCATACTCTCTCTACATTTCTTGTACTAAAACCACCTTGCTGTTTTGAGAGTCGGTGGCTAGAAATCGAGTAGCCCTCGGCTCCAGGGCTGAAATAAACCAATAAACTAAACCAAATAGAAAATCGCTTCCGCTAGATTTCTATATGGTATCAGAGCAGTGTTTCTGATCCTCTCATAAAAAAAATCTACTTTTCAAAAGAATTGATTAAAAATAATAATAATAATAAAAAATGGGAGGATGTGAAGGGCGAAAGCAAGATGGAGAAAATCGAAGACCAAGAAAAAAAAAAGTCGGGTCCAAATCTATGAGCCCGCAAGAAAAAGAAAAGTTGGGTTTTTTTAAACTCGCAAAAAAAAAGGAAAAGTCAGGTTATTTGAGCCCGCAAGAAAAAGAAAAATAGGGTTATTTGAACCCGCAAGAAAAGTAAACACTCCAACTTAAGGAGGAGTGTTCGAAAATGAAGAAATATCACTTGGCAAGTTGGGCGTTCGTAACCTTCACGCTCCAACTTGAGGGGGAGTATTGGAGATAAAATATTTTCCATGTTCCCTCCACCTTGATCCTCCATGATTTCCTCCATCAATTATGCCCAAGATATGTGCCTCCGTGATGTGTGCCCCAAATCTAGCTCATTACTTATTTTATGTATATTCACTCTTGTATTTAAGGAGGATGTTATCTCCTCATTTCATAGTACCACACTATTCAATCAATAACAAAACAATATTCTATCTCTATATTTCTTGTACCAAACCACCTAGCCATTTTAAGAGTCGTTGTTTAGAAACCGAGCGGCCTCCGGCCGCAAGGCCGAAACAACCACGACCCAAACACAAAAACGCTTCCGCTAGAAATTTTATATGGTATCAGAGCAGTGTTTCTGATCCTGCTCATCAAAAAAAAATCTACTTTTTCAAAAGAATTGATTAAAAATAATAATAATAAAAATGGGAGGATGTGAGGGCGAAAGCAAGATGGAGAAAATCGAAGACCAAGAAAAAGAAAAGTCGGGTTCAAATCTATGAGCCCGCAAAAAAAAAAGAAAAAAAAAGTCGAGTTCTTTGAACTCGCGAGAAAAAGAAAAAGTCAGGTCCTTTTAAACCGCAAGAAGAAAAAGTCGGGTTCATTTGAGCTCCGCAAGAAGAAAAGTCGGGTTCTTTCAACTCGCGAGAAGAAAAGTCGGGTCTTTGAACTCGCAAGAAGAAAGTCGGGTTCGTCGAAACTCGCAAGAAGAAAAGTCGGGTTCTTTGACTCACAAGAATAAAAGTCGGGTTCCTTTGAGCCCGCAAGAAGAAATGTCGGGTTTCTTGAACCCGCAAGAAGAAAAGTCGGGTCCAAATCTACGATCCCGCAAAAAACGAAAAAAAAAAACACTCCAACTTGAAGAGGAGTGTTTAAAAAAAATATTACTTGGCAAGTTGGGCGTTATTGGCATACACGCTCCAACTTGAGGGGGAGTATTGGAGAGTATGACCATTTGACTAGTCAAATAGTCAAAGTGGATCTTATTATTATAGTCAAAGTCTTCTTACATTATTCATCTCATGACTAGCTCCTTGTATTGTGTCCAAGGATTAGTCACTTCCCATTTTATGTATTTCTTTCATGTATTTATAGAGGAGGTTATCTCCTCATTTGATTGTATCAAAACCAAATATCACATATCAAGAAAAACATCTTTCATACTCTCTCTACATTTTTGTACTAAAACCACCTTGCTGTTTTGAGAGTCGGTGGCTAGAAATCGAGTAGCCCTCGGCTCCAGGGCTGAAATAAACCAATAAACTAACCAAATAGAAAATCGCTTCCGCTAGATTTCTATACATAATAGGGTTACATGAATCAGAATGTAAGATACTTTGACGTTTTCTCCATGGTATACAAACTTACTTCCATAAATACCATTAGATTATGCGTAATGGGCATTATAGGGGTGTGAATGAGCTTGATAACGCCCTCAACACTGTCTCCTTGGGCGTTTATAGGGGCACGAAGAGGGAGGGGTGTTTCTAGGATAATTCCAAATGAAGAGAAATAATTGAAAAACAATGATTGAAAGAGCATTGAGGGGCGTTAACATTACATACTTTTTAAAGGGGCGTTATAATGATGATGTGGTGAAAAATTCTCCATCCAAAATTCTTTTTCTTGCATAGAGATAATCTATTGATATCACACCTCAAATTCCACTTGCGGGGTTTTACTGCGAGGCACGTGACATACCAGGATCCAAGTCAATGGTCACAATAAACGACAACTGTATGGTATGAAAATGACGTAATAAATCCAACCACGCAGTTTAAAAAGCTTACACAATCCCATAAGACCACAGCGGAAGCAATTCAAGTTTATAAAACCATAAACCAAAAGTAAGTAGTTTGAAACACAAAGTAAAGTTTAATCATGCATGGTATAATGAGACACAGTGCGACTCCAGTGCGCCTAGTCTCGCTGCTACCTTAGCGACCTGAGAAAAAAATGCAATGTTAGTCAACACATAAAGTGCCAGTGAGTCACAGAGTTTTATGTTTGCGAAAGTAAGTAACGTTTGTAAAACTAGACCCAACAATCCTTACATCTATACCTGATGCTAGCTAGACATCGTTACATGATACTAAAGTGTCGTGAACCACTACTGAACGTTAGAATGCCTCAATACCCGCCACCGGACATCACCCGTGTCGTATGTTAGATAGGACAAATATGCACAAGTCTGACCTCCAGTCGACCCGAGTGGGGCTTGCGGGCCCAATAGATCTATTCACACTTTCCCCGCTATGTATCCAAATATTAATGGTTCAATTAAAGTTAGGAGGAATTTAATGATGTAATGTCACTTAGTACCCATTTGATATAATGTAATATGTTGGTATAAAAATTCTTAAGTTCGTAATGCATGTTTCTCCCCCAAATACGAAAACAGTAAAATGTGGGGCTGTGACACTCACCTTAGGTTGCGTCTTCTAGAAATAAAATAACCGATGCAAACTGATAGTCCCAACTACTGGTGACCTACCATAAAGTTTGTATAAATGTTTTGACTAATAGCCCGTAGGTTAACTAGTCCCCGATTGTCCAGATCATGACTATGTATGTTTGAAAATGTGTTTGAACATAGACTTGACACATCGAACTGACCCAACATCCCGTTGGTGACACGTTAGTTTGCACCAAAATCACACATAAAACACTTAGTTTGCACCAAAATCACATTTCTGTAGTCGAAAGGTCGAATGGGTTTTTCTGTGCTGGTTCGATCCATCTTTATTTGGTTCGACTTCACGAAGGGTCGAATCAAAATTTGGTTCGACCCAACTGCTGCAAAAACTCATTAAACGAACAAAATCTCATCAAAAGAGTCCGAAAATACATGAAACATCATAAATCACAGCAGTTGACATTATCTAATCTATCCCCATGAAACACTACCATTTGTACCCAGAAATCCGTCTATTTCACGTAGCAATCACGACTTACCCAAAATAGCAAATTATGGAAATGTCACATTAATGCATGGAAACTTTACCTAAAATGGAAACTATCAAAACAACTTCATATACAGATCAATATGCACAGATTAGATGTGTACAATGAACCCCGAATCATATCATTATCAACATTAATCAAGAACAAACCCTAGATCTACATAAGACCCCCAAAATGGGTGAAAATCCATCAAACATCAATTACACCTTCATAATATCCATAAATCTAAAACAGTTCTAGATCATTAACATAACATCTATTTGTCATTTCATATCACATAACACACAAACACATCATTTAACACCATTAACATAGGGGTTTTTGTAAGAAAACTCATTATTAATGAATATATTTAGTTTAGAAAGATGTTAGAAAGGTTTTTATTCATGAAAACTCATTTAAATCAGATCTGGACACTTAGGGTCTGATAAAAACGAATGAAACTTGATTAAAAAGGTTTTAGATGAAGAACACACCATGAATCTTCACTTGTTTATGTTATGGAACGTGTTTTTGGACTAGGATCTGAAAAACGAGATCAAAAACTCCTCCCTACATGTTTGGGGTTGAGAGAGAGCACTTTGAGGCAAGTTAGGGTTATGAAAATGATGAAAAAGTTGCAAAGTATGGTATTTATACTCAGCATTGGTTCGCCCCTTTAAAGGGTCAAATCAACACTTATGAATTTGGTTCGACCTCCCTTTAGGTCGAAGCAGATTTCTAGGATTCAGATTTTTATGATTTTGCCATTTTAACACATGTTAGCACATTCTAACAAATAAACATGCATTTCTAACATATGTTAACCTTATCTAATAATATAAACATGTATTCTCACATTGTAATTCATATATGGAACATTTCATACTTGATACTTAATCCAGCTATGTAATTTCACCAACAAAGGACTCAAGACTCGTGTGTGCGTATGTTACCCTCAATGATCCTCCGAATCATTGAACCCTAGACAATACGTAAGTGTGAACCGACTCAACTGACCCAATCAAGTACGTTAAATAAATGTTTTTGCTACGGTAGACTTATATGTTTGTAAAAGTATTAATCTGAATTTGCCGGGTGTCACAATTAATGATCATCATAACTGTTACAAGCCATAAATCAAGTCTATCCTTTTATGTAATTTGAGCTTTGATAACACTCAAACCTCCAACTAACTAAAATCTGATAGCCTTGTAGTCACACTTTTAAACATAAAACATCATAAACAATCTAAACATAAAAAAGAGAAATCAAAAACTAAACCGGAAACAATTAAAGAAATTCTTGAAAAAACAAGATATGATGAACAAATGTGGGGTACCTTCGAACATTTGATCATTGTAAGAAGGGGATCATTGTAAAGTAGTGACATCATTGTCACTACAAGGTCAGGTTCTTGCAACACTCAGGCTATGGGAAGAGGCATCTTGGAAAGAAGTAACGTAAGGTCTCTGATATCTCTTTATACACACACTCATCACAAAAGTTATGCTGATGATGGGGGAATCAGTCTTTATTCATGAGGTGGAACGGATTCTCATATCCTAAAAACATGAAAGTATAAAAAACACACCTTTTTCTAGTTCATCCGGAGATTGTCATTGAGGAGATATCGATGATGATTGCTTTTACTATCACCAACATTGAATTGAAATCCATGTCATATAATCAGACCTGAAAATTTAACCCAAAAAAACACACAACTAAGGTCGATTTCATGACAAAATCCTAGAAGCATGGTAAAACAATAAAACCCATAAGAGAGAATCAATTGCAGATTTGGAAAGCATTGTAGGGTCCACGCACTAGTGTGCAATGGCTCCGCCATGGTGCCGCCGGGAACTAGCACAAGGTTCCCCTTTTCCTCTCACTCTCACTTTGTCTACAAAGGTTGACCTAATCACAGCTCATTCTCTGTCGATATTTAGGGTGGTGATCTCCTCAATCGCTTTGATCTCACACTGGCTAATTATACATATTACAGGATCCACATATGTTGAAACAAAACAAAACAATGTTATAGGTAAACATAACAACTTTTAAGTTTTAAAAAATCTATATTCATAAATTACAACATATTTATTTCATTTTGCAAATGAAACTGGCATTCCAGTACCTGATCAACAGTACTTGGTATGCATAAGAAGTCAACTCTTCAATCCTTCAATTAATGGAACAAAAATCAAAGTAAACATAAGCTAAATGATAAAATAGAGCTACAAATTAATTGAAACAAAAGCAAGCAAAATAAACACACTTTAAGACCATTTAGAGAAGTCCACGTAGACTTTGCGATCGTAGAATCCATAATTCCGAACTACGTCGAGGCAAACCTCTTCCATTCCTGTACCAATTTCCTACTTAGCACACCTTCAAATTCAAACACAATTAATCAGTCAATGTTACAACAGATGTTATATTCACATATATTTACCAACTAACAATATAAAAGTAGAGTAAACAAAATCGAGCATACATCCTTCATTACATGTAAAAGAATCGGGGGATACACCATCATAAACAATATTCAGTTGTGAAGAAAGTTAACCCCCTCAATACAAAACGCAAACTGACTCACAGAAAAATTCAGTTTTGATTTGGGATTTGCTCAAGGGCCAAAACAAAAGCAAACTGACTCATACAAAACCAATGGTGGATAAGAGTCTACCCACTTAAATGTTTCAACGTGTTTTATATGAACATAAGCATCAAATTTCTACCATTTTTAAGTTCATATGAGGCTCAGTTATAGAAAGTGTAGCACGTAAATGGTTACAGGGGGTTGCGTGTGAACATTCGCCTTCCCCAGTCCCTGCACCGATAAGGGGGCACACAGTTTCCATAAAAAAACATCATAGCCATAACAACAATCATGTCATGACAAAAAAGAAAGAAAGACAAACATAAGAAGTAAGCCACAAACATCATAGTCACTAACCACGGATCAACCAAAAAATGATACCGCCCACAAACGACACCATCCACCATCTGATTCTGTATCACCTTTTCAACGGCCACCATCCACCACATCGAACCAGGCGATGAAGGCGGAGGCGGCTGAGATGCGTCTCTTAACACATAAGAGACAAAGTAACAACAAAAAACATCGTAGGTTGACACGTGCCCAAACAGGCTAACCACAAGCCAACACACCACCATCCACCACATCAAACAGAGAAACGCATCGGCCAAGAGGCGACCACCGCTAGAGAGAGCAGAAGAAGAGATTCGAGAGAGAGGACCATCGGCCGTCTTGACGATCACCACATCGGTGGTGAAACGTACGGAGATAGGGTAACAACAACAAAATGTGACTGTAGTTACGATGTTGACCTTACGGTGACGACGAGCCTCTTGTATCTCTATCTTCCTTCTCTCTCTCCTTTTCCTTGGTGGGATGAGAAAATGGTACAACACATGGTGATGGGAGAGGAAATGAATACAGCAAATCAACAGGTGGATGGCTAAGATGGTGTGTAGGTGAATCGTGGTGATCAGATGGCAGACAATGGACACATGTACAACAGCTAAAGCCAACACATGTCACCCCAAAACAATAACTAAAAAATGAGAAAAATGCAAATAACATATACCGCATACAAGACTCAAACCCGTGCAACTTGTTAAACACAAAAGCAAGCTTACCAACTGAACCAACAACATTTTTGCTATAATATCCATATACTACAATATATACACACACGTTAAAACAACTAAAGCTCAATAAAAAAAAAACCAAATAGCCTCTGCCATGTGGTAGAGACACTATTCATGGAGACTCATTTATAAATATATAGGATAATTTGTCACATTTGTCATGCCATACTTGCACACTTTACAATCTTTGAGGTGTGGTGGATATGCCTAAAAAGGTAAGGGAACGTAGTATTTTGTGGTGATAAAAAATTATGCGTAAATGTTTCAATTACCTTTCCTAGTGAGCTTTTTTTTCCTTCAAAAATAGATGGTGGAAAAAGATAGGCTTAGCAAGCAAGTTAAGGTTCAGCAGGGACCGACTCATGGAATGCTTCTTTTGGAGCGTTGGAATGATATTCGAACCTCAATATTATTCGTGTCGCGTAGGACTAACAAAAGTTGGCACGTTAATAACTACAATTGATGACATCTATGATGTTTATGGATCTATAGATGAACTGAAGATCTTCACAAATGCTGTCAAGAGGTTCTAAATTTACAATCATGAATTGAAGCCTTGTTCAATTCTCATAACCATTTTCAAGTGTTAATGACATGATCACTTTTTTGGTAGGTGGGATATTAATGCAATGAAACATTTGTCCGAGGTTCTACAAGTTGGCTTCCTAGCTCTTTACAACACCATTAATCAAATTGGTTATGACATCTTAGTTGCACAAGGCAAAAACATTGTACCAATCCTTGCAAAAGCGGTTAGTACTACAAGAATCGATCAAAGAAGCACATTATTTAATCGTACGCTTTGATTATAGCTTATAATTAGTTATTATAACTCTTATATTTCTTTCAATCTACATAGTGGGGAGAATTAACTGAAGCATTCTTTGTGGAAGCAAAGTGGAATCATAGCGATTACATGCCAACACTGGAAGAGTATCTTGATAACGCGTGGCAATCAGTTTCAGGAGTACTTATACTTACTCATGGCTACTTATTAATGAATCCAGATGCCAACAAAGATGTAACCGAGTCGTCCATGGAAAAGTTTGGTGATCTTTTTAAGTGGTCTTCAATGATTTTTCGTCTTTACAACGATTTAGCCACTTCATCCGTATGATTGATATATACTTTACTATTGATATAAACTTTTACTATATTGTTTATATATATTTTAGCATGTTATTATTTCTTTTTATAGGATGAGATGGACCGAGGCAAAAGTGTAAATGCAGTATCATGTTACATGCACGAACACAATGTTTGTGAGGAAGTTGCACGTGAATATATCAAAACTCTAATCGACAAAGCATGGAGGAGGATGATCGAAGCGCGAGTCGCATGTTCTGATGACTCGAAAGATCCATTTATTGATATGGCCATTAATCTTGCTCGAATTTCACATTGTACATACCAGTTCGGGGATGGGCATGGAGCTCCAGATGCAAGATCCAGGGACCGAGTTTTGTCTGTGATTTTTGAGCCTATTACAGAAAAAGAACACTAAGTTTCCGATCATTGCATCAGTGTTATAAACTTATAATCTATAAGACTAACTAGCAAAGGGCCTTTGGCTTAATATATATAGTGCTGGATAAGGATTTGCCTTTTCCAAGTGGTGATTGGTTCAAATCCTATGGATGACAAAATTCAACCGTTCAAAATAAATGTATAAGACTATCTTTCGATATATGGTTTAAAAGTATAACTTATTCATTAACATATGACATATTGTTAAAGTTAATTTAGCATTAGTTAGAACTTATTTTATGAAAAACTATGAACAACGACATTCAATGTTTTATATATTGGTATGAACCGGCTGCTAATACCAGTAATACTAGCTGCCAGACCCAGGGCTTGACATGATAAAGGACGGAAAAACTAATGTACGGTATGTGTTATATACATCCGGTGAATCCCCGGTTTGAACCGTTGAACCAATTTGCAAAATCATCAAATAAAATTCGATATTAAGGTAATACAGATCTTCCATAGTTAATTTCATATTTTAAGCGATCGTAAACTTTATGCATCACAGCATTCCAGTGCCACAAATTATTGTACACTTTTACTATAAAACTTTGTTGGAAATTGAGGAGTTTTGGATTATTATTTTTCTGTTATGGACTAACTTTTGGATTATTTTTTATTATGGATCATGTAATTTTGAATTATTTTTTCAGTTGAGGTTGTATTTTTATAGAAATATCATGTTAACTAATCAATTCGGTTAAACTGGCTGGTACAATCAGTTGAAATATCTTTTAGCCAAATCCTATGGAGTTCAAAAACCAGTTTTTAAAACATCGAGTGCTATAGGTACCCTATTATATGAAAAAAAAAGGTTGCAAGGTTATAAATTTATAACCATTAGACTCTTTAGAAGGTGTTTGGATTGCTTATTTAACTTCAAAAGTGCTTTTGTAAAAAATGCTTATTGAGTAATGGCTTTTCAACCTATATTAAAAAGCCAAAACCAAATGTGGTTTTTTTGTTAGACAAACAGCTTAGGCTAGTAGGTGAGGAGACAACCCAAATAGATTGTTCTCCTTGCCACCTAAACAAGATGAGTTGTTCTCTTTTTTGAGACAACATTTCCCCCTTTTATAATGAATTAATTGATTTTTATTAATTTTAATTATATATTTCTAAAGTAACAAATAATCTATAAGACTAACTAGCAAAGGGCCTTTGGCTTAATATATATAGTGTTGGGTAAGGATTTGCCTTTTCCAAGTGGTGATTGGTTCAAATCCTATGGATGACAAAATTCAACCGTTCAAAATAAATGTATAAGACTATCTTTCGATATATGGTTTAAAAGTATAACTTATTCATTAACATATGATATATTGTTAAAGTTAATTTAGCATTAGTTAGAACTTATTTTATGAAAAACTATGAACAACGACATTCAATGTTTTATATATTGGTATGAACCGGCTGCTAATACCAGTAATACTAGCTGCCAGACCCAGGGCTTGACATGATAAAGGACGGAAAAACTAATGTACGGTATGTGTTATATACATCCGGTGAATCCCCGGTTTGAACCGTTGAACCAATTTGCAAAATCATCAAATAAAATTCGATATTAAGGTAATACAGATCTTCCATAGTTAATTTCATATTTTAAGCGATCGTAAACTTTATGCATCACAGCATTCCAGTGCCACAAATTATTGTACACTTTTACTATAAAACTTTGTTGGAAATTGAGGAGTTTTGGATTATTATTTTTCTGTTATGGACTAACTTTTGGATTATTTTTTATTATGGATCATGTAATTTTGAATTATTTTTTCAGTTGAGGTTGTATTTTTATAGAAATATCATGTTAACTAATCAATTCGGTTAAACTGGCTGGTACAATCAGTTGAAATATCTTTTAGCCAAATCCTATGGAGTTCAAAAACCAGTTTTTAAAACATCGAGTGCTATAGGTACCCTATTATATGGAAAAAAAAGGTTGCAAGGTTATAAATTTATAACCATTAGACTCTTTAGAAGGTGTTTGGGATTGCTTATTTAACTTCAAAAGTGCTTTTGTAAAAAATGCTTATTGAGTAATGGCTTTTCAACCATTAGACTCCAAATGTGGTTTTTTTTGTTAGACAAACAGCTTAGGCTAGTAGGTGTGGAGACAACCCAAATAGATTGTTCTCCTTGCCACCTAAACAAGATGAGTTGTTCTCTTTTTGAGACAACATTTCCCCCTTTTATAATGAATTAATTGATTTTATTAATTTTAATTATATATTTCTAAAGTAACAAATAATCTATAAGACTAACTAGCAAAAGGCCTTTGGCTTAATATATATAGTGTTGGATAAGGATTTGCCTTTTCCAAGTGGTGATTGGTTCAAATCCTATGGATGACAAAATTCAACCGTTCAAAATAAATGTATAAGACTATCTTTCGATATATGGTTTAAAAGTATAACTTATTCATTAACATATGATATATTGTTAAAGTTAATTTAGCATTAGTTAGAACTTATTTTATGAAAAACTATGAACAACGACATTCAATGTTTTATATATTGGTATGAACCGGCTGCTAATACCAGTAACACTAGCTGCCAGACCCAGGGCTTGACATGATAAAGGACGGAAAAACTAATGTACGGAATGTGTTATATACATCCGGTGAATCCCCGGTTTGAACCGTTGAACCAATTTACAAAATCATCAAATAAAATTCGATATTAAGGTAATACAGATCTTCCATAGTTAATTTCATATTTTAAGCGATCGTAAACTTTATGCATCACAGCATTCCAGTGCCACAAATTATTGTACACTTTTACTATAAAACTTTGTTGGAAATTGAGGAGTTTTGGATTATTATTTTTCTATTATGGACTAACTTTTGGATTATTTTTTATTATGGATCATGTAATTTTGAATTATTTTTTCAGTTGAGGTTGTATTTTTATAGAAATATCATGTTAACTAATCAATTCGGTTAAACTGGCTGGTACAATCAGTTGAAATATCTTTTAGCCAAATCCTATGGAGTTCAAAAACCAGTTTTTAAAACATCGAGTGCTATAGGTACCCTATTATATGGAAAAAAAAAGGTTGCAAGGTTATAAATTTATAACCATTAGACTCTTTAGAAGGTGTTTGGGATTGCTTATTTAACTTCAAAAGTGCTTTTGTAAAAAATGCTTATTGAGTAATGGCTTTTCAACCTATATTAAAAAGCCAAAACCAAATGTGGTTTTTTTTGTTAGACAAACAGCTTAGGCTAGTAGGTGTGGAGACAACCCAAATAGATTGTTCTCCTTACCACCTAAACAAGATGAGTTGTTCTCTTTTTTGAGACAACATTTCCCCCTTTTATAATTAATTAATTGCTTTTATTAATTTTAATTATATATTTCTAAAGTAACAAATGATCAATATAAACTTAAAATAAATACTAAAATTAATTAAAAAAACATAGCGTAAAAAAAATAACACTATTTCCTAAATTCTTAATAATCTACTTCTACTTTTGAATATTTTTTGTTGCATTTTATGCTTCACGTTGTTATTCGGGAAAATTAGAAAGGTCGGTTGACATAATTTTGAATTTTTTCGACCGTTTTTTATTCCTCTATCAACCTAAGCTTTTCGTTCTTGATCTTTATTTTTCTCGGTTTGTGCCCGGTTGAAGGCTTCCATTTGTGCCGTTAAACTGTCAAGCCTAGAACCGCTCCCGCTACCCGATGCAATTTTTTTTAGTCGCCGCTTGCTTTCGAGCTTTGTCCCGACCTATTTTAGTACCAAAAATATTTATGTATTAGAAAATAAAAACGTAAAAAATATGTAACAACAAAAAAATGAAAATTTAACAACCTATTGGGCGTGCCTCCACCTCAATCGGTGGCTGTTCAAACTCCGTCTCCTTGTTGATATCGATATGAATTGGACCGAGCGAGTCTCTCGCAGACGGACCTCCTTCGTGGGTGGGTTTACTACGTTTGGCGCGTTGAACCTCGTTTGGGACCGTCACCCATCTTCGATTGGTTTTCAAAATCGATCAAGCCCGCACGAACCCGAAATGTCACACCCCACCTAGGCGGAAACACAGAAATGCGACTTCGAAAGGCTTTCAAGCACAAGGTTTGAGCAATACATAGAAACCGATAAAATTGATACCGAATATTCAAATTGTTTTACAAAATAAATTGTCTAGATGGTCAAATCATCATGAAAACACATAAGGTTAAATTGTTTTAAGACAAGAACCACAAAAGGCGGTACCACACGGTGCATGCTCAAACCGGCTTCTCAAGTCCTGAGTGTCCATGAAATCAATTACCTGAAAAAATGCGTAAAAGATTCGTCAACATAAAGTTTCCAGTAGTATCAGCCTCTTTGGTTGTAGTTTTACCTTATGTTTTAGAGTTATATTAAATTAGTTTCTCTTGTTTAATGGGTTATTGAACTTATTCTGGGTTTGAAACTCAGAAGCTGACAGCAGCGGATGGGGCCTTGGGATTGCCTCCTAAGTGCTGAGCTTTGGGCAAAGCTCAATGCTTTGAAACCCAAAAGCTGACAGCAGCGAATGGGGCCTTGGGATTGGTGTTATAGGGTGTTGGGTTGGGTTTTTTGGGGTGTTTTGGGTGGGGTTTTGATTGTTTTTTTGTAGGATTTTTTTGATGGGGTTTTTTTGGTGTTTGTTTTTTTAAGATTTTTGTTAAGTTTGTAAATAATAATAATAAGGTAATATTAATAATAATAATAAATAGATATAATAACTTCTAACATTTCATTCATTTAAACGTCTAATTATAAAATAAGGTTTTGAACGAACGATTGTGTTGTTTATTACTCCATTTATTACGTTAAGTGTTAACATATTAATCATTCGAAACAAACGTCATATAAACAAACAAATAGATATAAGCATGCGTTAACAAATAAAAACAAACAAAAGATCGACTGCATTAATATATAATAATCAGTTCGATGATACAAAATATAAAGTTAACTGAAATCTAATACAACAAGACCAGGGAGACGGTGGTGGTGAGAAGGAGAAGTTGGTAGAAGATTAGGAGGAAGGCTCTTACCAGATCATAGTTTCGTTTGAGACTGACCGGACATTTTCTTCACGCCAGGAGTTGGTCGACTGGGTACAAGATACGGGAATGAAAAATGGTTATGTCATTGTTCAAAAATATATTTATAATTAGCAAAGTTACCCCTATTTATAATTAAAAAGTTTACTAAATATGTATTTTGATAAAAAACGGTATTGAGTGTATAGTTTATGTATCACGTACACTAATTTATGAAAGTTGTTCATACTCGGATGTTTCTACTCAAAACGACAAACGGGCAATAAACGAACAAAAAAACACATCAAACAATTTTTTTTATTAGAAACAAGTTTAAATACTTAAAAATGAATTAAAACAATTAAAAAAACATTAAAACATTTTTTTTTAAAAAGGCCCTAAGCGCTGACCTTAGGGCAAAATGCAGTGGCTAATGGGCTTAAACTCAGCGCCTAGCTGCCACGTTTAAGCCCATGAGCCACTGCATTTTGCCCTAAGCTCAGCGCTTAGGGCCTTTTAAAAAAAACGTTTTAATGTTTTTTTAATTGTTTTAATTAATTTTAATTCATTTTGAAGTATTTTAACTTCTTTCGAATAAAAAAAATTGTTTGATGTGTTTCGGTTCGTTTATTGCTCGTTTGTCGTTTTGAGTAGAAACATCCGAGTATAAACAACTTTCATAAATTAGTGTACGTGATACATGAACTATACAATCAAAATCGTGTTTTTATCAAAATACATATTTAGCATGTCTAATCGATATCCTGGGTGTCCGGACTCTGTTTGACGCGTTTTGGTTCGTTTATTGCTCGTTTGTGGTTTTCAGTAGACATATTCTGTTGATGAACAACTTTCACAAATCATTGTACGTAATACATGAACTATACAATCAATACCATTTTTTTTATCAAAATACATATTTAGCATGTCTAATCGATATCCTTGGCGGCCGGACTCTGTTTGACGCGTTT
The DNA here is from genome assembly GCA_030844895.1 of Ambrosia x helenae. NCBI lineage: Eukaryota > Viridiplantae > Streptophyta > Magnoliopsida > Asterales > Asteraceae > Ambrosia > Ambrosia x helenae. The sequence continues at coordinate 23,451 of JAUTDX010003268.1, read as the reverse complement.
TTGTTCGTTTATTGCTCGTCCGGACTCTGTTTGACGTGTTTTAGTAAACTTTTTAATTATAAATAGGGGTAACTTTGCTAATTATAAATATATTTTTGAACAATGACATAACCATTTTTCATTCTCGTATCTTGTACCCAGTCGACCAACTCCTGGCGTGAAGAAAGTGTCCGGTCAGTCTCAAACGAAACTATGATCGGGTAAGTGCCTTCCTCCTAATCTTCTACCAACTTCTCCTCCTCACAACCACCGTCTCCCTGGTCTTGTTGTATTAGATTTCAGTTACTTTATATTTTGTATCATCGAACTGATTTATTATATGTTAATGGAGTTGATCTTTTGTTTATTTTTATTTGTTAACGAATGCTTATATCTATTTGTTTATTTATATGACGTTTGTTTTGAATGATTAATATGTTAACACTTAACGTAATAAATGGAGTAATAAACAATGAAATAATTTAATCAAATGATTATATTTGCATTCATTCCATTTGTGGGCATGTGGCGGTTGTTATAATCGTGGACCTACTTTTCTTATTTGCGGTTCAAGTTAGGGGTTCAAATAAGTCCACTAGTTGGAGGCTCCAACTTCCAAGTAACAAATAATTACGTCTTCCTGGAGGTTTCGTGTTTCATTATGTGTCAAATTCTCATATATCCTTTTTAGGAAAAAGTCATAATAGTAAAGTACTCTTCAGAACTATTACTTTCGAGATATTAGACCATGTGTGTAGTCGAGAGTGTTAAATATAACGCCACAGGACTGAGGCTTTGGCCTAGTGGTGTGGTGGTGAGGGTGTATAAGGTGAGGTCAGGAGTTCGAATCCCCCACAGGTGATAAGGGTGAATATTAAGGGAATATTAGGTGAGGATGTAATTAGCCGTTCAAAAAAAAAAATATAACGCCACTGATTCTGATTTATCCACGTGACAGCTGAGTCAGCATGGGGCTTGAAGTGAAAATGAGGTGTAGTGGGGAAAAAAAATTTGGGCGCTATTAAAAAAAAAAAAAGAAAACTCACGTGTCGCGTTTGGATTGGATCAGTCACAATGGTTCGAGCGTTATTAAAATGGCGCCTGCCCGGTTTTTTCACGCATAGCGCCCCCCCGTAGCGGTGTGGGGGCGCTATTTTTTGTCTCTCACGCCATATAGCGCCTCGACTACACACTCTATTATGCATTTCAATAGAAAACAACACGTCAACCGATGTTCAATGTATAGGTAATATATAAAAAAAATTTATGGTGTCACTTAAACCAGTATCAAAAGGGTGGATGCGCCTCTGAACTCATCCATAGTGAATTTCATCTTTTGACGAGCTTCATCGTTAACGCCCACTTTCCTAAGGGTGGGGTGGTTTTAAGAATGCCACTCGGCTCATCAGGTGGCTGGGGCACTAGACTATACCCCCAGTCTTATAACACGTTAATTTTCTAAGAGCAAACACGTTATAATCACCAAACATGGAAGAAAAAAATACATAATTTCTTAGACTAGATTTATAGTGTGAGTACATAATTTACTAAGGGGGAATATGACATCATCAGAACTGGTCACGGGTACCCATTACTAGCACGGTAACATCGCCGTCACCCATGCTGGTAGTGGTTCCGTGAACCGCTTTCTGGTTCTATTTAACGGGATGGTAAACAATGATATTAAATGCAACGGTCGAATTTAAATGTTTTTTAATTCCATATTTGACCATTAAATTAATTTTGACATTTTTAAATAATTCAAATTGTCATATTTTGTGACCGTTTTTCCCAAATGGTTATGTATAAACAAAGCCACGGTTTAAGATTAAAAAATAGAAATTATCTCATGTTTTGCTCCATACTTTTAAAAAAATGAGTGACATTGACGTCGAAGATGATCAAGTTTTCATTCCCCCGCTCGAAGTGCACCTGATTTTAAACTCAACCGATAGTAGCGTTGAGTTTATCATGGACCTTGCCAAGCGAGCTGCAGAGGAAGACACAACAACATCTAAAAAAAGATATGTGCCACATGATCGCGAGGGAGGCAATATTTTGTTAATAGATGGTTATTTTGCCAACGTACCAAAATACACATAGCCACAGTTTAAACTAAGATATCGTATGTCGAGACATTTATTTCTAAAATTGTAGCAGATGTTGAAGCAAACTTCGAATGGTTCAGAAAGGGCGTGGACGATCGGTTTAGAAAGAGTTTTACGCCATGCAAAAAGTATCTTCAGCAGTGAAACAACTCGCAACCGGTAATCCTCCAGATGACTACGATGACTATTTATGTATGTCTGAAAGGACGTCGCGCAAATGTTTACAATTTTTTTGCGATATCGTCATAAAGTTATACGGGGCTGAGTTTTTACAAAGACTAACAAGTCAAGACATTGCATGCTTGTACGAAGCACACGAAGAAAGACATCACCTTCCCGGCATGATCGGTAACATTGATTGCACTCATTTAGTATAGCGAGTATGTCCTATGGAATTACGAGAACAATATATGAGAGGCGATCACCATACCCTACGATCATGCTAGAAGCGGTTGCTTCGCAAGATATGTGGTTTTGGCATGGATTTTTTGGTCCCCCCGGTTCACTCAACGACATAAATGTTCTCCAACAATCTCCAGTTTTTCTTACCCAACGAAATGGAACAGCGCCGCAGTGTTCATTTACTTTAAATGGCCGCTTATATAAACGTGGATATTATCTTACCGATGGAATCTACCAAACCTAGTCAACGTTTGTGAAAGCGTTTGGATTTCCAACCGATCCGAAAGAAAAGAAATTCGTTAGGGTGCAAGAGGCGGCAAGGAAGGATGTTGAGTGAGCGTTCGGAGCATTAAAGGGGAAATGGGGAATTACCAACCAACCCTTGAGGCTGACGACCGTTGATAGGTGTAGCGTCATCGTGTATACGTGCATTGCACAACATGATCATTAAAGACGAGGAGCGTGCGATATCACCGGTCAACATACGCAATCCCCCAATCCAACTGGTGTTCGACGACGATGCCCTAGGACATACTCGCATGTCGGGACATTTATTTCTAAAATTGTAGCAGATGTTGAAGCAAACTTCGAATGGTTCAGAAAGGGCGTGGACGATCGGTTTAGAAAGAGTTTTACGCCATGCAAAAAGTATCTTCAGCAATGAAACAACTCGCAACCGGTAATCCTCCAGATGACTACGATGACTATTTATGTATGTCTGAAAGGACGTCGCGCAAATGTTTACAATTTTTTTGCGGTATCGTCATAAAGTTATACAAGGCTGAGTTTTTACAAAGACTAACAAGTCACGACATTGCATGTTTGTACGAAGCACACGAAGAAAGACATCACCTTCCCGGCATGATCGGTAACATTGATTGCACTCATTTAGTATGCCGAGTATGTCCTAGGGAATTACGAGAACAATATATGAAAGGCGATCACCATACCCTACGATCATGCTAGAAACGGTTGCTTTGCAAGATATGTGGTTTTGGCATGGATTTTTTGGTCCCCCCGGTTCACTCAACGACATAAATGTTCTCCAACAATCTCCCGTTTTTCTTACCCAACGAAATGGAACAGCGCCGCAGTGTTCATTTACTTTAAATGGCCACTTATATAAACGTGGATATTATCTTACCAATGGAATCTACCAAACCTAGTCAACGTTTGTGAAAGCGTTTCGATTTCCAACCGATCCGAAAGAAAAGAAATTCGTTAGGGTGCAAGAGGCGACAAGGAAGGATGTTGAGCGACCGTTGATAGGTGTAGCGTCATCGTGTATACGTGCATGATATTGCACAACATGATCATTAAAGACGAGGAGCGTGCGATATCACCGGTCCACATACGCAATCCCCCAATCCAACTGGTGTTCGACGACGATGCCCTTGCGGAGTTGATGAACTCCGATATGCATTTCCGACTTCAAAATGATCTCGTGGAGCATCTAGCCGCACTTGATCTACCGTACCTCAAAGTGGAAGGCGAATAGTTTGTTTTTTTGTTTAGTTAATTTTTAATTATGTGTGTTTGCATTTCTTTGTTTTATTTACTTTTTCATATAGTTTATTTTATTACTTTAATAATATGTTTAATTATTGTTTCTTTAAAAAAACTAAAAAAATAAAGATTTCAGTGAAATGCTGTCTTTAAAAAAGTATTTCAGTGAAGTAAATCAGTAAAGTGATGTGACAGTGCAGAACTGGTATAATTCAGTTGAGTGAAAAGCAATTGCTAGGAGCATCCTATCCCTCCCCCTCCTAATTTGAATAAAGGAAATATTACATACTTAGTAATAAAAATTTAGAAACTTTAAAACAATATTTTAAGATAATACGAAGGGATGAAATAAAATATAAAATAAAATAAAAGCAAAGCTAACAAAAGCGTATGAAACAATAGTTAATTGTTTATAGCTATCCTTTTTTTTCTCATCATGGGATGATTAATCCACACTCTCTTTCTCTCACTATATATATACACAGATGACAGATTTATTGGTACTTAAAAAAAAAAGAATTGAGCCTTGCAAAAATGGGGAACAAATTAGAAGAACCAAGAGGTCCATTTTACACTTTCTTCATCTTCATTATCATAATCATTTCTTCTTTGTCTCTCCCTTTTCGATTTCAATCTTTTGGTCCAAATTTCACAAAATATCTTGATACCAATGAGAGGCTCTACATCTTTCTTCTTTGCAATGGAATTCTGTTCTTCCTCTTCTTTGATAGCGGTTCGAATCAAGAAGGACCGGAAGCAAAGAAGACCAAATGTAACGAGATATCATTAAGTAGTGTAGATGATCATAAAGATTCTTGGCATACCCATGATCAAGTTGAAGATTTGGAAATAGACTTGGATCTTCATGTTGAAAATGAACATGAGTATGCAATGGAAGTGAAACTAGTTGAACATGATGAGATGTTGGTTGGTATTGATGATCATCAAGATCTAGTTGAAGATCCAGAAATAGACATTGTTCATGATGATGAAGATGAAATAGTAACAATATGTGATGTTGAAGATGAAGAAGAACATGATGATGAAGATGAAATAGTAACAATATGTGATGTTGAAGATGTAGAAATACATGATGATGAAGATGAAATAGTAACAATATGTGATGTTGAAGATGTAGAAATACATGATGATGAAGATGAAGCAAATGATTTTCGCCAAAAATGTGAAGCGTTCATTAAGAAAGTGAGACAAAACATGCATTGTGAAAAGGAGCAGCCAATTCAAGTTTAGGGGACTTTACTTCGTTGTAACAATGAACATTGTATTCATATAGAATAATTATGTAATCGATATACTTCATCAACATGATAATAATGTTACTTGTTATTTTAGTACATTCTTTTTTAGTAGGGAACTTCAAGAATGCAATTAGCACTAGTATATTGTGTTGTTAAATTTAGTAAAAGAGGTATACTGGCACGGTTACATAATCGACGTATGTAAGATAACAATTTTTTTTTTAAATAACTACTTTATTGTCACATAACCGCAAAAGATTACATCAAGATAGCGGGCAGGCGGGCAACAAGCTGCGCCGCCACCCCTTTCTGGACGGCAAACCCTAACCTACTAAACACGAACCCATGCCCCCCCCCCCCCCCCCCGGAGTCGAGACACTGCTATTGATAACCCGTTGGACTCTGGTCAGAAAACGGATGGCTTCCGGTGCCAAGGAGCCAAAGGTATCAAATGTCAGGGGTACAAAAACGTGTTGGTTCTCCTCACAAGCTTTAGCATGCTTCTCAACTTTCTTCGCCTCTGCTTTTCGCACCGCTTGCCCTGCTACAAAGCCATTATCCCTCAAACCAACCAGGGGAGATACACCTGTTAGGTCGACACAAGGGTGTTTCCCCCCGGCCCACCCAAAGACAAGCAAGTCTGCTGGACGTAGTGTGGATCTCCCTTCTGCGGGGTCCGAGAAGAAATTCACAGCAGCCTCCTTCTTGGCTGAGATCCCAGCCCTTCTTAAAATGTCCCAAAGAACATCCCGGACCCAGTCATGCCTATATTTGAAACCAGGTAACTCTTTACAATGAACCGCGTGTTCCCCGTATTTGTCCAAGCATGCCTTACGGCAAATCGGACAAACTTTATCTTCATGGTCCATGGGGATCATCAAACGATATTTAAGAATTGCCCTGTATTCAACCCTAGACATGGTTTGGCCCAAACCTTCGATTGGGACAACATTCAGGAAATCTTGGGCATGGGGGCTTTGCAAGCATTCAATAACTGCCTTTTGGCGGGGGGACAGATCAAAAGCTTCACCCAGGCTCTGTGCGATTTTGCCAAAAAGGGAATTCGCCAAAGTTTTCTGAGGCTTTGGGGGGGCGGTGTCCTTGTTAGAAAAACCGCCAATATCAAAACCTGGGAGATAGTCATTTATCCTTTCGAGGGCTTGCACGTAGTCCAAGTCCATGCCGACAACCCCGCTATTCCTTAAGATGTGGTCTTGGAGGTTCCAAGATTGAGCTCGCGATGCGACAAAAGCTTACACCCCAACATCCTTTGCTGAGAGTAGCCCTAATCCTCCCAAACGCATCGGCAAGGACGCCAATCGCCACTGTAGGTCACCAAAGAACGGACCCCCACATACCACTATGTCTTCGATGGCTTCCCGCAAGCCCTTGTCAAAACATGATACCGCATCATTCATCATGGTGGGTTGGCAGGTCCGCAAACCAAAAAGCAACTTGGCGACCCCCATACAAGACCTGAGCAAGAGGAGTTCACTTTGAGGATCCCTAAGGCAGGGCAAAAGTTTCATAAGATCAACCGCGCGCGATGCTCTCCGCCCTGCCAATTCCCGTATAAAGTAAGAGTCCCGACTAACAGCCCCTCCAAGGAGCTTTACCCCCTTTTTTGGCCTGCCAATCCCACTAGGGAACAGCCCGTCCCTAAGTTTCACCCCATTACAAGACGGCCAAAAAAGCTCAGTTTTCTTAATATTTAGTTGAAGCCCCAGGGATGGCCCCTCCTTCCGAATGATGTCTAAGGCTTTCGCAACCTTGGTGGCCTCACCAATAATCGTCCCATCATCAAGGTACCACGCATGAAATGGGAGGTTACAATTTTCTTGCACCCGGAGAACCATAGGGTGTAACGCCAAGGTGAAAAGGAGGGGACCTAAAGGGTCCCCTTGTTGAACCCCCGTAGTGGCCCCTATACAATCATTGCCAACATACAACCTAGCTGGCTGGGCATATAAGAATTGGACCCACAAATAGATAGACGGGCAATGCTGAAGGACTTCATGAAGAAGAGCAGTGCGGTCTATCATGTTGAACGCGTTTGAAAAATCCACAGTGAGCATAGCCAAAGAACCGTCTTCATGGAAGGAGCTAAGGAACCTGTTCGCACTGTGGAGCACCGCCTCTGCCCCATTAGGAGTCCCTACCCCAAATTGGAAGTCCCCCAGATACTTAGCCATTTCCTTGCCAACCTTCCTCATGGCCACTTTAGATACCAGTCTGCGCCTAATGGCCCCTATTGCGATGGGTCGGATCCCATTATCAGGTTTCAGAAGAGGGGTAAGGGGGCCGAAGCAATAAATTCAGCAAGTACCTTGGGGCACAACCCCCTAGCCATAAGTTGACGACTTTAGTAATAGCTGAGAGCAAACCCGTGGAAGCCACGGACCCCTCTCCGCTAAGGGCGTCCAACAGATGTTGGGCCCTCAATCCGTCCCTCCCGCAGGAAGTCCCTTGCATCGAAGCACACAATCCTCATCCACAACAAGCACGGGCATGATAACAATAAATGATGTTATTTAAAAACAGTAACAATAAATGTTGTAATCTAAAGAGTATTTGTGTATCGCTTGTGATCCTAGTTCAGATTCATCACTTTAATGATTTGATTGTTGTTTACATCTAAGCGTGTGTATTTCGTGAGAGTTATGTTCTGCTTCTAGTTATATTTTAAGAATATTGGTTTGATTTGAGAATTTTTACAAATATTCAGAGGGCAAAATCGCACATTTTAATTTTTGTATATAATGAATTTTCGCATTTCATAAGTTAACTTCAATAACTACCCTTATCGGCTTCTACATTCAATAGTTATGCATTTCATCGTTTTGATTAGGTGCGAGCAAGCTAAGCCGCTCATGAACTATGACTCGTAAAATCTCAAATCAAGCTAAGCTTGTACATGGGGAAAATTACACAATGGATTTGATATTAGTTTTTTTTATTGTTTGACGAGTCCAACGGGTCGTCCACAGCAATAGTTCATCTCCAGGGAGGCAAGGATTTGTCTTTGGTAGACTAGGGTTCGCAATTCAGAAAGGGGTGGCGGCGCAGCTTGTTGCCCGTCTACCTTCTATTGTGATGTAAGTTTTGTATTTTGTTTTAATGAAATACAATTATCTTTGATATTAGTTTTTTAACGTCTAATTTAACATCCATTCATCAAAAGGACGTAATCCTTAACAAATAATGAATGTAAAAAATGATAAATGTAATTATTGAAATTAAAAAACCGAAGTACAGTTTTCATTATAAGACCATGTGTAATGGTTGGTGAAATTTGGTGGGTGAAAGGAGCGTTTTTCGACACGTGGCAATGTGGGGCCACTTGGTGGGTGAAAGGGGCTTGATATGGGCAAGGGGTGTATTGGTGGGTGAAAGGGGGTGAATATATAATGGTATTAAATTTGAATTAAAAAAAAGAAAAAAAAATAAAAATGAAGTGTCACTCACCCATTGAACAGACAAAAAATTTCACCCGGCGAAATATTTCACAGGGCATGCCATAGCGCCCCCCATTCACCAAGGGGGGCGGTGTTCCAAGGTGAAAGATGGGGGGGGGGGGGGGGGGGGGAATTACCCCTTTAGTGCCCCCATTAATCAACGACTACACCCGATCTAAATGTGACAAGTTTATCTTCTACTTTTTATTTTGATGTAACGTGACAAGTTTAATAAATGAATATTGACCTAATTAATTATAAATAAATAACAGAATCTGTAACTTTGTCTATTTAAGAATACAATAATCATGTTTGTTTCCGTGTGTTCTGGTTGTTACAAGCGTGTGCGTGTACCTACTTATTTTATTTACTGTTAAAAAAAAACTTATTTTATTTGGGGTTCATGTTAGGGTTCAAATAAGACTATTAGTTAAAGGGGTCCAAATAACCTAGCAGTCTAGCACGGCCTTCCTGGATATTTCATCTTCAGATTTCCATATTAGGAAAATTTCTTAAATATTTTATATAACCAATTTTGTCACTAGATTTAAATATAAAAGATTTTGTCACACTTGATAATTTATACAATTACCAACGTAGTGACAATATTTTGTCATGTTTTATATAAAAATGAATAAAGTAGAATAATTTTATTAAACTAGATTATACCCCGGGAACGTCACGAGGTTAAGAAATCTAATATAACATATCAATTTTACATATGAAATAGAATGATGCGCTTTACATTCATAAAAGTTTCGGACAACAATTAACAATATATATCTAATGTTAATGTTTAACCTTAAACAATGTATAACTCTAATATTAATACATAACCTAAACAATGTACAACTCCAATGTTAACACATGTTGAAAATAGAATTCATATTTAATGATTTAAACATAACTAGTGCCTTGTCTATACATGATTAATGAATTACCTGAATACTTTGTGTGTTTTTTCTTAACCCCGGGAACGTCCCGGGTTAAGAAATATAATATAACATATCAATTTTACATATGAAATAGAATGATGCGCTTTACATTCAGAAAAGTTTCGGATAACACCTAACAAAAAACAATTAACAATGTATCTCCAATGTTAATATCTAACCTTAAACAATGTATAACTCTAATATTAATACAAAACCTAAAACAATGTACAACTCCAATGTTAACACATGTTGAAAATAGAATTCATATTTAATGATTTGAACATAATTAATGACTTGTCTATACATGATTAATGAATTACCTGAATACTTTGGATTTTTTTTCGTGTATGAACAAAACCCCACGAAAAATAGTTGTTTTTTATATAGCACTATGGTACTCGTTGGAAAGATAGTAAAACGCTCGTTCATTTGGTGTAATTTTTTTCTTTAAAAAATCTCGTATATAAAAGATATCAATGTTTATGCGAGAGAAAATCCAATTTTGTTTTTTTATTTTTTTTGTAAAAACAATTAATGCCACATGGCACACTCAAAGGGGATGATGCCCTCTTTGAATGTCATATGGGATTTATTGATTTCAATTATTATAATAAATAGATGTAAGAATTATATTCGGGTACGGCTCAATCAATTTTTTTTGAACGGCTCAATCAATTTTAACAATCAAAGCGAACTCTAAAATCGTGGCATTTTTTGTTAAAAATATAAATTATTATTTTGTTTATAAACTTAATAATAATAAAAATAATAATAAGAAAAAATTACATCGTTAGTCCTTATGGTTTCCACCTAGTTTCAATGTCAGGTACTAAGGTTTTATTGTTTCTGCTTAAGGTATTAACCTTTTAATTTGTTTCAATGTCATGTATTAGGATTAACTTCGTTAAAATCTAACCAACTACGTTAAAATCTAACTAACTATGTTAAAATCTAACTAACTACGTTAAAATCTAGGGGGCATTTTGAAACATTAAAATTAAAAAGTTAATTATGTGTATTAATGGTTAGTCTAGGAATAATATTTTATAAAATTCTGGAAAAATTATTTTAATTTTATAAACGTATAAGCTTTATAAAACAGAATTTTATTTTCATAAAAAAGGTAATTAATTATTTTGAATTAATTAAACTTATTTTATTCATAATTAATTCATTATAAATTCGTTTTTAATCATTTTTATATCAAAATTTCACAAAAAATATTTTTAACATTTTAAAACAGGAATATGAATTTGTTTTCAGAAAAGTTGAAAAATTTATATTTTTAACTTATTAAAGTAATTATTTACTTTATACAATAAATTGTGTTATTCCAAACAAAATAAAAATAATTTTTCAAATATTTTTTTACTGGAAAACGTTTGTATGTTTTTTCTTATAATACGATTGAAAAGTGGTACATTAATAATCATATGAATCTACATTCATTCGCATAAAAAAATATAAAAATTCATTGAATTAATCGTGATTTAAAATATAAATATTTTAAATGCCCCCTAGATTTATATGATTATTAATAAAGAAGCATTTGTATAAGTTATTAATTAATTAAGGCATATGATACCTCGGCTATAACAGTCTCAGCTTCGAACAAAAATTCAGATAATGCATGACAAACAGAAGCAGAATCCTCCTGTAAATTAAACAACACAAATTACACATTATAATCATGATATCAGACACTAAATGAAACGTCTAATTACGTGGATTTTGGTCGAATCAAGGGCGCATTCGCCTTCAACCACTTCGGATTCAGTGGTTTGATCATCCGCTTCAGCGATGGATCGAGCCATAAACGGGCAGTGGTTATGGTGGTGGTCAATCTTTTGTAAGTTTAAATGTTAGTGTTGCAGCTGGTGTGCTGCTGCATCATTTGGCTGGAAGCAAGACTGCAGTTAATGTTGAGTAACTCTTTTTGTGTTTTATGATCTCTTTTTGTGTTCATTATATGCATTTGGTTCAGGTTCTAAGGGAGCGATACTAATATTGATGTATTAATTGATTCATGTTGTTTATTATTGCTCCATATGTTTGTCAATGTTTTTCTAGCTAATGATCCATTTTATTTGCTTCTAGAAGTGGCTGTTTTAATAGATTTATATATAACTGAGGCATTTAAAATATTTATATTTTAAACCACGATTAATTCAATGAATTTTTATATTTTTTTATGCGAATGAATGTAGATTTATATGATTATTAATGTTCCACTTTTCAATCGTTTTATAAGAAAAAACATACAAATGTTTTCCAGTAAAAAAACATTTGAAAAATTATTTTTATTTTTGTTTGGAATAACACAATTTATTGTATAAAGTAAATAATTACTTTAATAAGTTAAAAATATAATTTTTTCAACTTTTCTGAAAACAGATTCATATTCCTGTTTTAAAATGTTAAAAATATTTTTTGTGAAATTTTGATATAAAAATGATTAAAAATGAATTTATAATGAATTAATTATGAATAAAATAAGTTTAATTAATTAAAAATAATTAATTACCTTTTTTATGAAAATAAAATTCTGTTTTATAAAGCTTATAAGTTTATAAACTTAAAATAATTTTTTCAGAATTTTATAAAATATTTTTCCTAGACTAACCATTAATACACATAATTAACCTTTTAATTTTAATGTTTCAAAATGCCCCCTAGATTTTAACGGAGTTAGTTACATTTTAACGAAGTTAGTACTAATACCTGACATGACAAATTAAAAGGTTAATACCTTAAGCAGAAACAATAAAACTTTAGTACATGACATTAAAACTAGGTGGAAACCATAAGGACTAACGGTGTAATTTTTTATAATAATAATAACAACAACAACGTACCGTTATTAGTGGATTTAAGATTTTAAGGTGACCATCAAGGATCGGAAGCAAAATTTCTCAATCTCGTCCTCAAGACCTCAACTTCATATAAAAGGATACAAATATAGCCTCTTGCTTGTCTTTTGGCCCATGAGTCATCATAACAAACCATAATATCCGAATGAACTTCGATCATAGTATTGCAAAACTATATTAAAACAACAAACCTGATACTTCTTATTAAAAGCAAATCATTTTTTCTCAATCCTATGACTTATCTAGAAGAACGAACCTATGGGTGTTAATCATGTCGAGTTGAAAGGTTGAAAGATTTCGAATTGGAAAGTTAAATAAGTGAACTTGAACAAAATTCATATGTTTATTTGCGTCATGTTATGTCGGACATACTTGAATCCTGTAGTGTATGTCATGTATCGGTTGTGTCCTTTAGTGTTCATTTAATGAGTATATGATTAAATAAGTATACCTAGTGACCTAGTAACAATTTAAACAATCATTAACTCATGCTCAAATCAATAATTTTTTTGTAATTTATACCGTTTAGGTATTTTTGTTTCCTTGTCTCTCATTCTCAATTGGTGAAAGCAATCCATTGTCGTAGACGAGAGGTTGATTTCATCCCTTTAGAAAAATCGGCTACTGGGGTATGGCATACGATAGCTTCTTTACAGAATGTATTGAGCTCTAGGGGTATTGATCTGCAGTCAAAATTCGTCTGTAAGGTGGGCGTAGGTGATTCAGCTAGGTTCTGGGAAGACAACTGGAATATGGCTGGACGCTTGAAAGATAAATTCCCGCGGCTGTATCAACTTGCTAAAGCTAAAGGTTTAAAGGTAAACGATTGTTACAAGAAGATTAATGACTGTACTTGGTGGGAGATACCTTGGTCTAGAGCGCCTGCAACAATCGAAGAGCTGAACGAGGCGCAAAGCTTGTGGAACCTGATTAATGTACAACCGGTAGGTACTGTTGCAGACTCGTGGAAGTGGGCTTCACAGGATTCGGTCAAGGAGTTTAAGGTCAAATTGGTTAGAGCTGAATTGTCAAGGGCGATAGCAAACTCGCAAACGCATCAGCCGTTTTGGTGGAATAGTTTGGCGACCCCGAAAGTGAATTGTTTTGTTTGGCGGGCTGTGGATAATAAGATTGCGACGGCAGCAGCTTTGGCATTTAGAGGCGTCAATATTGGTGATGGACTGTGTAAACGCTGCAGCCTTGAACCGGAAAATGCGGACCATATCCTAATTAATTGTGTTTGGGCCGGCCAGATCCCTTTGGTGGAGTACTCGACAGTGGCTGCAGATTTCAGACGCCGACCCGTTTGTTTCAGTTCAGCAAACAATTCAGGTCTGCAGAAGCCTGTGCCGACCTCCAAAGCTGAAAAAAATCCTGCACGCGGTTATTATGCTCGGTATGTGGAAGCTCTGGCTGGGGAGAAACGATAAAGTATTTAACAACGTGAATCTGGCTACGCCGCAACTACTAGAAGAAATCAAGCTGGAATCTTACTGGTGGATGCTAAAGAGAGGAAACAGGGCGGATTTGGATAAAGAAAGGTGGTGGGAATTTGCAGCTTTTGATAACGATTAGAGGTTACGTGTAGTGGCGATGTGTGTTATGTAATGATGTCCTGGTTTTGTTTTGGTTTGCTATGGTGTAATAGGTGGTGTATGTACATATGGCCCGGGTAGTCCTCTCGCTAGTTGGGTTTGGGCGAACTTGTGGCGTTTTTTGGTGAATGAATAAAGTGGTCTCGTTTGATTGTTCAAAAAAATTAACAAATTTAGTTTTATACACTAACCTCGAGATTAAAGTAATCAAATGTTTGAAAGAGACGATTAGTGATTAAAATTTTTAGAAGGCTCCATGTATTAACACACCCCCAACTCTTATTTGTATATTTTGTTCCTTTATACGCCGCGTATAGGGTCATACACACATTACCACCACCCTTCTAGAAATGTTTGGGTGCAGGAATATTAATTGCCCTGCTATAAATGCGTAGCCAGAGAAGAAATTAAACCCTAAAATAATAACTACTGTATAATTTTTTTTCACCTTTCAAATCATCATCTCTAAAATTTAAATTAAACTTGTTAAAAGAAAAGAAAAGAAACCCATTAAACAGTTTATGTTGTCAACCCAATAATTAAATGGGTCATATTCGGTTTAGCCCATTATCAGACATATTGCATTCGAGTTGAGATTTTTAATAAACATGTCTTATTAGCCGACTAAAAACCTAATTATTTTAATGTCATGTTCGTATCTTGTCAAGAATTACGAAACACACACACCCCTAGTGGATTAGTGTTGATTGAAGTTCTTCATCAACAATGTCACCCCCAACGCAAACACCCTTGATGTTAAATAAACAAAGATGTTGATCCCTACACCCAAAAATGAAAAACAAAAAAAAAAATGGACCTAAGGATTTGGGAGACTAAAGTCCTTGCTTATTTCTTACACGTATTGGACCGAATCTATAATTTCTCAAAAATAAAACCTAAATTTGTAATATAAACACAGCACATAATCATCTACTTAAATTACTTTTTATTCAATCTCCTATTTAAAGTATGCCATACAAAATCACAAACTACCCAAATATATATATTTATTATTTACATTCATAAACCAAGTGAATTATTATTATGTGAAAATTAGAACTTGTCAGGATTATATGTTGACTTAGACCAAGACTTGGTCAATGGTCTCTTCTACTCTCCCCCACTTAGATCTCTTTAACTCTTTTCCCAACCAAGCCCACACTATATATCATGCATTATTAAACATAGAAGAAAATAGTGTACCTCTACAACAATGGGGAACAAATCATATGAACCAAGAGGACTATTCTACAGTCTCTTCATCTTCATCTTCATCTTCATCATAATCATTTCTTCTTTCTCTATCCCTTTTCGGTTTCTATCTTTCGGTTCAAGTTTCACAAAAATTCTTGATACCAATGACAGGCACTACATCTTTCTGCTTTGCAATGGAATTATGTTCTTCCTCTTCTGTTATAACGGTTCGAATCAAGCAGGAACAGAAGCAAAAAAGATCGAATGTAACGATTCTTTGAATGCCCATGATCAGGCTGAAGATTTAGAAAAGGAGTTAGTTGTTCACGTTCAAAATGAACATGAGTTAGCAATGGACTTGGTTGGTGTCGATAATGATCGAATTGAAGAACTAGAAACCGAAGGTGTTCGTGATGTCGATTATGAACATGGAATGGTAACAATATGTGATGATGAAGATGAATTTCGACAGAAATGTGAAGAATTCATAAAGAAGATGAAACAAAGCATGCATGATGAAAGGAAGCCAGTTTCAAGATAAAGGGACTTTGCTTAGTTGCAAAATTAGTAACAATTGATAGTGTATTTAAATCAAATATTAAATAATTATGTAATCTATGTAGTTCAAGTGTAACTCAGGGTCGGACCTTAGCAAGAGCAAGGTACATGACCGCTTATGGCCCCCTTTCTTGAGGGCCCGAAAGTTTTGGTTTCTCTTAATAAATTTTATATTCAATTAAACAAAAGCCTATAAATGTAAAATCCAATAATAATTATAGCGCAATATGATTTTCAAACCCATTAATCTATTTAGTTTGTCCCATTTAATCTTCTTTTTTCAAGGACAACCCTAATGTAGCTGAAAAAAATTAAAGATAATAGGACATATCATAATAGATCTATGTGTTCATTTCAGTTTCTTAGTTCTGATAAGGAAAGAAGATACGTAAGCCTCTTTTTTTCGAAAAAAGGCCTTTTTTTTAGGATATATCTTTCTTATTTATACAATAAAAGAGGAAAAATTAGATCTTGATTTGCGGTGCCCCGATAGAGAAAAGGCCCTTCAAATCATGGCTGAGGTCCAGGATATATCACAGAAGTTGGTTTTGATTTTGACTTGAAAAGCACGGGAAAAACGGACGGTTTGCCCCTTCTTATTAAAAGAAAAATAGAGGATAGGATTCCTTGTAGGCTACTTTTTTACTATTAGAAAAAGATTCATAGATAATATTAAACAAACCTGTCAAGGAACGTCGACAAAAGGGCCGTTCTTGGCCTCCCCATCCTTGACGTGCCACATCGGTTTCCTTGATCCCAAAATCCGTCATATTCTAGATGGTCTACCCGCTTTTAGAGTGTTTGTGGATCAGTTGTGAACTTGTGATGCTTGTTCAAATTCACGGGTTTGGTTTACCGCTTGAATGTCTATATTCAAGAGAGCTATGTTACCTTGTATTTCAAGTCCTTCGGTTTCATTCAAAAGTTTGTTACAAATATTATTAATCAATGATGATAAATGTTTTCTTCCGTCTTGGTTGTTATAACTGTGGAGTATGGACCCAGTTATTTTAATCGGGGGTCAAGTTAGGGTTCATTTAGTCCATTGGTTAAAAGGGTTCAAATAACAAATAAGTTGCCATCTATTTTCATCATGTGTCAGATTTTCATATCAGGGGAATATCTTCAATTCCTTTACCTCTGAACTATTTTATAGGATAATTATCAAACTGCTTCTCAATGTGTATTTTTGTAAAGTTTTAGGGTTTGAATACAGAATCAACAAGACAAACACAAACAATGGAGCCAACACAAACTCACAACCATAACAACAGAAGTAGGCGACAAAACGAAGGTGACAAAACTCTTTTAACCCAAACCAAAACGTTGCCCCCCAATACCCAATAGATCTCAGCAATCACTGAGATCAATTAATAGAAGTACAATACAGAGAGATCTGCTGATTAACAAGATCAGCAGATCATATAAACGAAAAAATACAATACAAAGACTAATCAAAACTTACAAAGATGAACAAACCCTAAAACTCTTTATCAGAGAAAAACAAAGAAAAGTGAACGACTGATTAAACAATCAGTCGTACTATTCTATTTATACTCGAGTCTCGAACCTTCCAGGTTGCATAATCCAATGGCCAAAGATAAAACAATCCAACGATTATAACAAAACCAGCTCAGCAATCTGTGTTTAACAAACACACTTAAACAACCATTTAGTGAACCGGTCCAAGTATAAAGACTTTATACATGACCCAGGCCAAACTGCCCACGAACATTTTAACTGGGCTAACTGATCCATAATAAACTTAGGCTGAACACAATGTGAACCAAGCCCAATAGTAATTGAATTACAATCTGACCATATACTTTCAACACCCCATCTTAATTCAATTACTAAACATGTCAATCAACCCAAGTTTCTTACAAAGAATCTCATGCTGACCACTCAAAAGCCCCTTAGTAAAAATATCAGCAGTCTGCTGATCAGATTTAACTTTTATAACTTTAATTAATCCTGAACTTATTTTTTCTCTGAGAAAATGCAAGTCAAGTTCAAAATGTTTAGTTTTATCATGAAATACTGGGTTTTCAGCAATAGATATTGCTGCTTTACTATCACAATACAAACTTAGAGGTAACTGAGTTTGAATTCCCAATTCTTTTAGTAAATTTGATATCCAAATCAATTCACAAGATGCAGTGCACATAGCTCGGTATTCGGCTTCTGCTGAAGATCGAGCAATAGTGCTTTGCTTCTTGCTCTTCCAAGATACTAAACAACTACCAATAAACACACAATAACCTGTAACAGATCGTCGAGTTACAACACACTTTGCCCAATCAGCATCAGAATATGTTGAAAGGGTCAAACTATCATCCCTTTTAAAGAGAATACCCTTTCCAGGTGATTGCTTCAGGTATCGAAGCAACCTCAAAGCTATATGCAATACTTTCTTAGTCGGTTTATGCATAAACTGACTTAAGAATTGTACAGCATAACTAATATCTGGACGGGTTAAGGACAGATAGATTAATTTACCTATAAGTTTCTGAAAACCTGTTACATCATCTATGTATTCCTCATCTTTCCCATTTTTAATAGCTAAGTTATAATTTTGTTCAATGGGAATACTCACAGGTTTACATCCAAGATACCCAAACTCACTTAGCAAATCTAAGCAATACTTTCTTTGATTAAGACAAATTCCTTTTTCTGAATATAAAACTTCTATTCCAAGAAAGTATTTTAGTTTGCCTAAGTCTTTTATTTGAAAACTTTCTTTTAACAAGGTTTTTACACTTGCAATTTCTTGCACACTATTCCCTGTGATGACAATGTCATCAACATACACTAATAACACTATAAACACATCTTTATCACACTTGACAAACATAGAGTAATCACAAATACTTTGAACAAAACCTATGTTTTTTAAGACTTCTACAAGTTTTTCATTCCACTTTCGTGGAGCTTGTTTTAAACCATACAGGGACTTGACCAATTTACACACTTTTGACTCATTTCCAGAAGAATAACCTTCTGGTAGATGCATATACACATCCTCAGTTATGGACCCATACAGAAAAGCATTATTAATATCAAGTTGATACAAAGTCCAGTTATTATAAACAGCCAGACTAATCACACACCTAACAGTAACCATCTTAACAACAGGAGAGAAGGTTTCTCCAAAATCCAAACCCTCTCTCTGATTATATCCTTTAGCAACAAGCCTTGCTTTATACCTATCTATTTGACCATCAGCCCTATACTTAATCTTATACACCCACTTACACCCAATAGCCTTCCTATTAGGTGGTAAGTCAGTGACAACGTTGTCCAAGAAGTATCATTTTTGCCCATTCGATAATTTGGTTAATGTTTTGATTAATGAACTTAAAGTTAGGTTGCAGTTAACCGTAATTTATGAATTAGATTGTACAATAAATATGATACTATATTGGTCTGTGTTTCAATTATTTTTGTGAGCCCCTTTTACTTCTTGTTTACACATTAACAATAAGGATTTAATGAAGGTGGCCATGGCCATAAACATAGTTAACTAATGATTTTTCATATGGAAGTGTATATTGCCATTTCCATGTGATGCCTTAACTGAATTTGAAGACTGATTACAGTTAAGTGTATGTCGATGTATTGTACTTCTATACGTGTTTTGTTATGTTCTCCAGGTAATTATATGTCGATTAGCATGTATTGTTCTACCTTGGAGGAGTGAAGGGACAAGTTATGCTTACACGGATGCGGATATAGATGACATTCGTGAAGATTAGTCAAGTTATGTTGCAACCTTCATTTTCAAGTGATCCGTATTTTTAGGTCTAGAGCAACGTAATGTATTGACACAAAATTATTCTGTAACCGTTTAATACTTGCGGTAGAATTTAACAAATTCTTATATTGTAATGGGCTTTTGGTATATATAATATATGCATTTTATTATGAAATTTATTGATTTTGTTATTATAAATATAAATATAAATATAAATCTAGGGTTAAATAGTAATTGTGCATTAATTTTTTTTATGTAAAAAAAGCATGACACGCAAAATGGATGTCATAAATGTGTGTCGTAAATGCATGTCAAAAAAGAGTCATAAATGCGTGTCAAAAATATATGTCATGAAAGAGTGTCATAAAAGAGTGTCATTAAAAGATGACACGCGTTTGCATGTCATAAAACTTTTATGACATGTTCTTCCTTGACACTTTTTTGTGTGTCATAAACACCCTATTATGACGCGCAATGCGCGTCAAGAAAGGTATTTTTTTTTCTAGTAGTGAACCATGTATTATTCCTGTATAGGGCTTCCATCTCACTATTCATGGCTTCTATCCATTTAGGATCTTTAGAAGCCTGATAATAAGATGTTGGTTCAATAGACTTATTCACATTAGACACAAAACACTTATTCTCAAAAGACAGATTTGCATAGTTAACAACCTTTTCTACCCCATACTTAACTCTACCCTCAATCACATAATCATCAAATCTTCTAGGTAAAACAGACTCTCTATTAGACTGCCTTACAGAAGTTACTCTCTCTCTCCCTCAGGGGTTTGTGTCTCATCATTTGATCCCTCAATCCTGGAAGGGTTAGAACTTCTTTTTGCTGTATTACTAGGTGGCTGGTCATTTTCATGACCTACCTCACTAGCAATCCTGGAAGAAGAACCTACCTGATCCTCAGGAGAGTGATCATGAGCACCACTGGTTCCCCCTTCATTATTGGGAGGATTAGGACTAAAACCATCACCACTTTGAGAAATATCAGTTTCAAAATTATCAAAAAAGTTTATATGATTTAGCTGTTTAAAACTGGACTCTTTAAGTTCAGTTTTAAATGGAAAAATGTTTTCATAAAATTTGACATCTCTTGAAAAACTAACTTTTTTTGTTTCAAGATTTAAAAGTTTATAACCTTTTTTAACAAAAGAATAACCAAGTAAAACACATTTTTCAGACCTACTACACAACTTATCAGGTTCATTTAAAACTGTTTCAAAACATAAACAACCAAAATTTCTCAAGTGACTCAGGACAGGAGGAACCCATGAACCAACTCATAAGGACTTCTACCAGCTAACACAGAAGAGGGAACCCTGTTAATCAAATAACCAGCAGTAAGAACACACTCAGACCAATACCTAAGAGGAACATTACTTTGGAATAGTAAAGCCCTAGCAGTATTTAAAAGATGTATGTGCTTTCTCTCCACAACTCCATTCTGTTGTGGAGTGTAAGCACAAGAGGTTTGATGCAACATACCATTTTTAACACAGAAAGCAGACATTTGTTTGTTAACAAATTCTGTTCCATTATCACTTCTTAAAACTTTTATGGTTTTTGAAAACTGAGTTTTAATCATTTCACAGAACCCTACTAAGTTTTCAAAAACTTCTCCTTTGTTTCTTAACAAATAAACCCAAACTGACCTGGAAGAGTCATCTACTATGGTCAAAAAATACTTGTACCCTTCCCAACTAGTGACCTTATAAGGACCCCATACATCTAAATGTATAAGTTCCCCTAACTCTTTTGACTTGTGATCACTAAGTGGGAATGAAACCCTAACTTGTTTTGCTTTGTGACATATTTCACAAGGTTCATTTTCAGAAACACCAATACTTAGTTTATCTTTTAAAACTGCTAAGACTTGACTGGATGGGTGTCCAAGTCTACTATGCCAAAGGCTATGTTCTGATATACTATTAAAACTAACATTACCAAAACTCACATTGTCACCTATGAAATATAAACCATCCTGCTGCCTACCAATCACCAGACTTTCCTTGAACTGGAATCCTGGACAGAGCAGGAGTGTTCATTAAAAAGAACATCTAGTATATTATCCTTAGCAAGTTTATACACAGAACCAAGTTCACACAATAATCAGGTATATAGAACACATCAGTCAGAATAACACCATTAGCTAACTTAACATCACCAATTTTAGCCACTTTAGCATTAGTACCATTAGGGTGTCTAACTTCCATATTATACTTAGAAACATCTACACAATTGATCATATGTTTATCATTACCAATCATGTGCTGATTAGCACCAGAATCCATAATCCAACCAAGAAATAAAGCATACTTAAGCATGGCAGAACAACTAGCAAAGTTTTCAAACACCTTAGACAATTTAGACAAAACAGACATACTAGAAAACCCATTTATTATGACAGACTCACCTCCTAAATTGGAATTGGAAGGTTGTGGATCACTTCCAGACTTTTCACTAAGCAGGCTCATCAGCTTTGAAATCTGCTCAGGTGTAAAAGGTGAGCCAGTACTAGTAACATTATTAGCACTCACATTGCTGTTATTGTACACACCATTCCTAGATCCATTACTATAATTATTGTTATTATTAGACTTGTTAAACTGACCAACATGTCTCTTTTTAAACCCAGGTGGATATCCAACAATTTCATAACACCTATCTATGGTGTGACCCAACATATTGCAATGTGTGCACTTAAGATTAGGATTAGGTCCTCTAACATTACTATTATCAGTGGACCTTCTCCTATTGTCAGAATTTTGATTTGTTCTAGTAACAAATGATACAGTTGATCCCTTTGACCCACTGCTAGAACCTCTATGAGATTCCTCTCTAGAGATCACAGCAAAGGCAGCTTTGACTGTTGGTAGTGGATCATTGGTCAACAAAGTAGTTCTAACAGGTTGATATACATCATCAAGCCCCATTAGAAACTGCATCAACTTAATCAAGCTGTTAAAGTCATTAAACTCTTTAGCAGCTTGACATGTACAGACAGGTAATTGCACAATAGAGTCAAATTGTTTCCACATAGTGTTTAACTTGTTATAATACTCAAATACAGAACTACCATTTTGAGTAATACCATTCGTCTTTTGATGTAGGTTAAACATAACACATCCATCAATTCTATCATAAGTATCTTTAAGATCAAGCCAAACATCTCTAGCATTATCAGAAAACACTTGCCCTAAGTACAATTCCTCACACACAGAATTAATCAACCATGAAATTACCACAGAATTACATCTTTCCCATTGACTGGCTAACACATCATTTTCTGTTGATTTAACACATGTTCCATCTATAAAACCTAGCTTGTTTTTACCTGTAAGGCTAGTTTCATAGATTTAGACCAGACAGAGTAGTTTTCAGTTCCCTTTAACTTTATACTGATAATAGACAGACTAGAAGTATCACTAGGATGCAAATACAATGGATCACTTATATCCAATTTACTAACAAGAGTACCTTAGGAGGAGGATTAGGACCACCTCCTCCTGGATTCACAACATCACCCATGATAAACAAACAAAGAACACAAATAACCAAACACAGACAATAATCAAGACAAGACAAAAGACCTAAGGCGAAGCTGTGACAGTGTTCCAGATCACGGGTTCGTCACTCAAGGTGCCCGTGCAAAGTCTTATCACAGGAGCATTTCCTAAGACAAACACAAGATAAGACCAAGAACTAATACACCAACAGAGAACAAATACGAAGCAGACAGCAACTCAATCAAGAAACAAGATAGATCAATACAACCAAGACACAGACCAAGTATTGAGCCTACTCCGGTCCACCCTAACCCGGAC
>JAUTDX010003267.1:0-49549 GCA_030844895.1 Ambrosia x helenae | reverse complement strand
TTGTAGCTAAATCATACAAGAGGAAGAAAAGAAATCAATCAAACTAAAATCATGGATTGAATTAATTTAAGGTGTGGTCCAATGTTGAGCTTCTTGGTATCAATTTTGCCACCTCACCCAATCATATCGAGCTCCATACCGCTTATGTTTTTCTTCTTTGTCTCCATCACCAATCAGTTTGGAGATGCCGCAATAGTGTCGTTTTTGGGGTAACTAGAGGTGAGGGACTGAGGGCGATGTTCCCATTGATACTGCCTTGCCACTTCACTATCATCTCAACCATGTCAAGCTTCATGCCACTTTCACTCCTTCAACTCTTGTATCATCTAACTTAGTTATCATAAAACTAAGAAACATAAAACAAATCACAATGAGTTGTCATTGGCAATGAAAGTTAACTTTAGTTTAAACTCTTTTATTTAATAAAACCTCAAACACTAATACTCTTTAATTTTTATGTTAAATGAAAAGATATTTTAGTCACTTACACATGATAGACTAGGTGTGTTTATTTCACATAATGAAATGGAATTTGTATGGAATTAAAATGTAGATTTTCTTACTTATATTGTTGTTCAATTTGAATTCCTTTTTTCCCTTTTTTTTATTGTGAAACCAACAAAATAAGAAATGAAATCAACATTTCAATTGCATTAAGAGTTCATTCATTTGGTGAAAAGAAATCTAAGGGTCTGTTTTGGTATGGGGTAATGGAATGAATGATGGAATGGAATGGAATGGATGAGGTAATGGAATGGACAAGGTAATGGAATGGATCATTACCATTCCATGTCTTGTTTGGTTACCATGTGGGAATGAAATAAAACATTACTTTGTGTTGTTGGTTAGGCAGGAAAAGACGAAGGAATAAAACCGATGGTGAGTGGCGGTGGTGGGTGGTGGTTAGTGGCTGTGATAGTGGGTGGTGATATGTGGCGGTTAGCGACGGTGGTGGGTGGCGGGCGGTGGCAACGGTGGAAGGTGGAGGTGGGATGGTCGTGATAGTGGGTGGGTGACGACGGTGAGTAGTGGCGGCAGTGGGTGGTGGTTATTGCGGTGATGGATGGTGGTTGGTGGTGGTGGGTGGTGACGATGGTGGTTGGTGGTGGTGGGTGGTGACGATGGTGGTTGGTTGGTGGTGGTGGTGGCGGGTGGTGGCTTATGATGTTGTTAATGAAAGGTGAATAAGGGATGGAATGAAAAAAAAACATGGGGGTGGATGGAATGGTTTTGAGAGAATGAAATGACTTTTGGAATTGGTGATTCCATTCCTATGACCAACCAAACACACTATTTTTCATTCCCTCGTAATGGTCCATTCCATTCCATTCCTTCTTCCATTCCATCATACCAAACGCTACCTAAGATTCATGCCCAATAATTCCATTTTCATATTATTTTCCATCAACTCTAGGGATAATTTGACAATTTTATATTGCGTTCAAACAAACATAGACTAAATACGTAATGAAAAGAACTTAGAAACCAATTGACAATATAAACATACACACACAAATTATTCATGTAATTACTCATTTAGTTAACTTGCAAAGCTATGTTTTCCCATTGCGTATGGATTTGCAATTGCGTACAACACTCTACTACCACTTGTTCTACGCTTTTCGTCAAGTCAAATGATTAATTGTGGTCTACCTTTATACTATTTTATTTCTAATTTTCTATTTCTTAATTATCTTGTCTATTAATACCAACCTATCAAATTAATATCGTATATAATGTCTTAGGTCTATAAAAATTGAAAATCAACTCTATGGAAAACTCTATTTTCATATATTAGATTAAGGTAATGGTATAAAAATCATCATATTAGTACTAATTCACTCAAGATAACATAATCTAGTATTGTAATTATTTGTAAATAGGTTACTCCTTGGTGTATTAAACTTCCAATGCATACACCATTGTACTTTTTACTTGTTGTGGTCAAGTCTTACTTATTATAAAACTTTATTGTCTCATTTATTATGGCATTCTTGACTAATTTGATAAAAAAAATGTGACATCATTTTATTCGCTTGTTTTTTGTTTAACCGGTTGACTCAAACACTTGATTTAATTCCTCATTTTACAAATTCATCAACAACATGACTTAGGGGGTGTTTGGGATTGATTATTCAAAACAGATTATGCGTTTTGGAAAAGCAGGGGTGGAGCTGCTTATAGATTATTGCGTTTTGGTAGCCTAAAAAACTGATCATCTGCGTTTTCAAAACGCAATCCCGAACACTTAAAACTGATTATCTGCGTTTTCAAAACGCAATAATCTAAAATTCAGATTCAAAACGCAATCCCAAACACCCTCTTAAACTCTCAACCTAAAAGACACTTTCTTCACACCTTTATACCACTGGAGTACAATTGCTATGTGTTGGCTCCGAGTGTAGCATCCCATCATCATTCCACTGGTCACCATAAAAGATAGAAGCGCCTTCATCATACTCATTGGCATTTCCTCATGAAAAATAACCACTTGACAAATGACAAAGATAGACTTATCTCTTCATTAATTTCTTTTCTTTCCAATCACTATCGAAAGAGTAAATGATACAAGGAGATAATGCATCCACGCAATTATATGTTTCTATACGTACAAGTGAACAATTATAAATCTAATATTTCATTCGTTATTTATTGGTATTGTCTTTTTCTTCTTTTTTCTCATTTATCTATTTTCTTTAACAAAAAATCTCTTTTCATGACCCATTGATCTTTACCTTTGTTCTTTGCAATGCAAATTACTGTCATCTTCAAAAACATTGCAAGTGATTATTAAGTTAAAAGCTTGCATCTAGCCTAGCTCCTAGCTTAAACGAACCCTAGATCAAACCTAACAATATACTGTATATTTCAAATGAGCCTGAATCCGCTTCACTTATCGAGTCTGAGTAGGTACGCAAGCATAAACAAGCCTATTATTGATATAATTTATATATTATATAATAATTATTATACATAGATCATAGAACTATAGTAAAAATAACCAAATATTATATTATATACTATACAAACGTCATAACTAATAAATAATAATAAGTCAAGCCCGAGTTAAGTAAGATATAAACAATGCGTTCATAAGCAAACTCGTGGTTTAGAAGCATACAGAACTCAAATGAGCCAAGTCTAAGCTAAATCAAACCATCACAAGCTCGAGGGTAGACCTTGTTTTTACGCATAGTGAACTAATTTAAATTTGTTAACAATGTTAGGTTTTCTAAAAAGTAATTTACAAAGTATACTTGGATCCACTTACAACCTACTCCAACCTCACATTTTCTAATATTATCTCACACGTCCCACTTGTCTCGTTTCCCACTTGGATGAACTTACATTTTTCATTTAATATATAACGTATAGTTTTTCATACAACTAGAATTACTGATACTTACTTACCCCATTATCATCTCTAATAAATCCAATCAAACTATACAAAAGGTAACTTTTTCTGTACAAATTTGTCATGTGTTAACTGTCAAGTAATGATATTCAAAACAAAATATTTAGTCTTTCTTTATCCCTTCCACTAAATTAAAAGAAAACTCCTATGCATTTGGTACCTACCACAACGCATTTCCCACCTACCACAAGGATCAATTACGAGACTAGGAGTTAGGTGAGAGAATCGTTGAGTAATTTCATGGCTGGCCGCACGTTTAAGGAAATAATATATATCAACTCGATGTATGCTTTTTTAATTCGTCACATGGGTTTTTGATAACAAAATAATTATAAAAAGAGCATCACAATCTTCAATATATATAAAAAAAATTAATAAAAAAACGTAGCAATGGTAGACATTTACCAGATAAATCATAACTCATAAATGTCAACCAAACTAATCGCTATTATTATTTATAAGACCAACAAAACCAAGACAACTTCTTCCATGTGAGTTACTGTTATTAACCTCTCCATATTTTCATACCCAAATCAAAACACCATTAAATAGTAAATACCCATTAAAGATCTGGTGTTATTCATGCAATCTTGATCATCTTTTTGGAGGTTAAAAAAAGGTTGCAAAGATGATCGGAATACCAGAAAAGGCGAAGACTTTTGTGAACAACAGATGGCTGGTTTTTGTGGCTTCTATGTGGGTGCAGTCTTGTTCTGGTATTGGGTACATGTATGGAAGTATATCACCGGTGATCAAGAGCACCATGGGTTATAACCAGAGACAGATTGCTGTGTTGGGTGTTGCTAAAGATATTGGTGATGCTATTGGCTTTGTTGCTGGTAGTTTGTCTGAAGTTGTTCCTATTTGGGTCGTCCTGTTTATTGGTGTTGCTCAGAATTTCTTTGGGTATGGTCTTGTTTGGCTCACTGTTAATCACACTTTGCCTCCGTTGCCTTTGTGGCTGGTTAGTCTCTCTCTCTCTCTCTCTCTCTCACACACACACACACACATATATACACAAAGTCAAACGGTCAAACCCATAAGTTTTGATTTATGAAAGTTCTAAAATTGTTCATTGATATTTATCTAAACTCTAAAGAGAAAGTTTAGTTTTGTCTTTTAATAGAATTTGCTAGGATAATTTTATTGGACACCAGATGGTCTAGAGAACAAGGTTTTGACTTTTAAATGTCAAACTATATGATTGGAGTATGCTAATTGAGAGCAATTGTTTTAGTTATTAATCCAATAATAATAATAATAATCACATCACCCAATAGGAAAGAAAAAGTTATAGTAGCAATTTAACTTTTTATAAAATTGAATACTAAAAGTGATTCTTGAATCTTGGAAGTGCTAAGTTTGACTTTATAAAGTCAAAAGGTCAACACTTTTGGGATCAGAATCAGAATCTTGATTTATGGATTAGTTTCAGGGGGTGTGAATTTGCAGTTAAAAAAAATAGAATCTTGATCAAAATACATGTATATTTCCTATGTTTATCATGCTAATGTTCCAAAGTCACTTAAAAAAAGGGATGGCGAATTGGCGACGCTTTGTTTTTAGTAGATTAGGGTTTTCTATTCACTGAATAGTATTCAGAACGGGATGACGGCGCAGTTTGTTGTCCGTCTACTTGCTATCCTTATGTAATTTGCCCTTTTGACTTAAAAGTTGAAAACACTTTTTTTTTTCTAAAGCTTCCAACTTTGATTGCAGCTATGTGTATGCATATTTGTGGGAACAAACGGTGAAACTTATTTCAACACTGGAGCTCTTGTTTCAGGAGTGCAAAACTTCCCAAAAAGCCGCGGTCCAGTTGTCGGAATTCTCAAAGGTTTTGCGGGTTTAAGTGGTGCTATACTAACACAAGTTTACTTGATGTTTAACTTCCCTGATGAAGCCTCCATCATTTTTGTGGTGGCTGTGGGTCCGACAATAGTCATCACGTCGGTTATGTTCCTGATTCGACCCGTTGGTGGCCATAAACAAGCCAGGAAATCTGATGACACGAGTTTCTTAGCTCTTTATGGTGTTTGCCTCATTCTGGCAGCTTATCTTTTGGCTGTTTTAATACTACAAGATCTAGTAGATTTGAACCAAACTGTCCTCATGGCACTCGCGCTCGGGCTTGTGATTCTCGTGTTAATTCCGGTTTTAATTCCCATTACATTAGTGTTTTTCTCCCCCAAGTCTGAGGAAGAGGAAAGTCTTCTTAAGGAGGAGGAGAAACAAGAAGTGATTGATCATGGTAAGACTGAAGTTATTTTGAGTGAAGTAGAAGATGAAACACCAGCCGAGGTTGATTCACTTCCGTCTGAAGAACGTGAAAAAAGGATCTCTCATTTGCAAGCACGATTAGTGCAAGCAGCTGCTGATGGAGCTGTGAAAGTTAAGAAGGGTCCAAGAAGAGGGGAAGATTTTACTTTGACGCAAGCGTTGGTGAAAGCCGATTTCTTGCTCATGTTCTTTTCACTAGTTCTTGCATCGGGTTCGGGTTTGACTGTTATCGATAATCTTGGTCAAATGTGCCAATCTTTAGGTTATGAAAATCCTCATATTTTCGTTTCCATGATTAGCATTTGGAACTTCCTTGGTCGTGTTGCTGGCGGATATTTCTCTGAGCTAGTTGTAAGGTGCGTTTCTTGGCCCGGCCCGTACAAGAATTTTATTTATACTTTTGGGTTTATCTCATGTGCATGTCTGTATTTGCAGGTCGCAGTATCCAATGAGCTCATGATATGGTAGTTGGATTGAGCTGATTGGGTACAACACGACCTGCACATACGGACAGCTAAATAAGTTTGATTTTCCAAGTGATTTAAGTTTTGAACTTTTTTCTTTGGCAACAGGAAGTATGCATACCCAAGACCAGTGGCAATGGCTGCAGTTCAAGTAGTGATGGCGTGTTCACTTTTATACTACGCCGTCAGTGCACCAGGGGCAATATACATCGTCTCAGTTGTGATGGGATCATGTTACGGGGCCCATTGGGCCATCGTGCCCTCTGCTGCCTCAGAACTATTCGGGCTAAAGAGTTTTGGTGCATTGTACAACTTTCTTACACTTGCCAGCCCGGCGGGTTCACTAATCTTCTCAGGTGTCATCGCAAGTGGCATTTATGACTATGAAGCCAAGATTCAGAACGCCACAAGCCATAACCCGCTCACAGATGGTGAAGCACTGACATGCTATGGAACCATATGCTACTCTATCACTTGCGGGATCTTGTCGGTTCTTTGTCTCATGGCGTTTGTCTTGAGTATGATCGTAGTGTACAGGACTAAAAGAGTCTATGCCAAGCTTTATGGAAGTTCTAGAGGTTAGATCGCGCTTGTGGAGTATGCCATGGTTGTATCATGTGTGTTAGGCTCAATGATTTAAGTTTGATAAAGATGGAGCCATTTAGAGTATTAATTCTTTGGTACACTACTAGATTCTGTTTTTATGTTGTGCTGCAGATTTAGCACATCATACAAGTTTTATTTTTAGAATGGACAATTTGTACCGACTTGATTACAGTATTGATGTCAGTATGTCACTTATAGATTTTGAGATAAATGTTATATACAGATGGTGTTTTGTTGAGATTGTTTCTTCTTTTTGGGAAAAGATAATTTAGAATGCATGGTTGAACAATTCACAAGTATCCAAATGATTAAATAATGTCAAAATCTGCCACACACATTTATGACATCAACAAGGCATTTATAACATTAAGACCTTTATGTACCCAACAACCACCAATCAAACTTCAATTTAGCATTATTATCCTTAGTTTTTAGCATCAAGACCTTTATGACCATATACAATATGTCATCCTTGGTTTTGAAGTTGGCGTGTGGACGAGTCAAAGCGTTTTCCTTGGATACTCGAGATCAATCTAATTTGCCAAGATCTTTAATTGAACTAAGCTTTAACGAGATTTAGCTCAAGCCAGATGATTCTATACATAAAATGGACTATTCGATTGGTCAACGTTGCAGGTTTGAAGTTTGTGTTTCATCAAATGTGAATATGGCAGAAACTTGGATGGTTTCTACAGAAAGATTTTCAATCTCTCATCATTTTGCATTTTTGTGTACGTTTATAGTACAAATGTACACATGTTTGTCGTTATATCTTGACTTGATAGGAGCTCACATAAAACAGTGATTTCATTAAAAAGTCAATTTCTACAAGACAAATTAAGCTTATATACAATAACTTTGGTAGATATTTGTGTTAAAGTTAGACTTATCATAATATTAAAACTCTAAGTAATAAAGCGAACAAGATGATCTAATGCCATACTATAGCACTACATTTCATATGATATATGTTACTGAAGAATGCACTAAAAGTTAAAAAAAATAAAGCGCTCTTTTAAATTATGACTTTCGTTATTAGCTATGATTTACGTGTTGTCAATGTTAATCTATGTACCCTAGTCGTTAATGTATGTTCACCGGTGCATGTTACTTGACATTATAGCAAAGTTTAGGAGTAAAATAGGTTAAATGCAAAAACGTCTGAAAGTTAAAAGAGGGGTTAGAAAGTATGAGGGTTCTTTTTTTATCAATTTACAAAGTTAAGAGTGATTTTTGTAATTTTAGAAGCTTCGTCGGTGGCCTTTGGCCAGGGTTAAAGTTAGGGGTGCAGACGAGCCGAGCCGAGCACGAGGTCGACCAGGCTCGTGCTTGATTAACTTATAAGAGCTCGAGCTCAGCTCGATTCGAGCTATGTTTTCAAAGCTCTAACTCGGCTCGTTGGTAATTTTTAAGCTCGAGCTCGGCTCGTTTATAACTATTTTTAATATATTAAATAAAAATAATATAAATAATAGTTTGTTTAGGCTCGTGAGTCCGGACTCGTTTAATAAACAACTTTAAATAAGGGGTAAATATTATTAAATATTAAAAAAAAAAACTAATATTATACTTAGGCTCGATAAAGCTCGACGAGCCTAACGAGCTTCATGTGCCAGGCTCAAGCCCAGGCTCGATAAATAAACGAGCTTTCTTTTAGGCTTATTTCAAGCTTTTTACCGAGCCGAGCTCGAGTAGCTCGTGAGCAGCTCCGCTATTTTGCACCCTTTAAAAGCCATATTTTAGACTCGCATATCGCGTGTGTTGGTGGTTCTGACCTCTTGAGTTTCTTCATCAAAGCTACAATGGTAATAACTAATTTCCCCCAAATTTCTATGTATTTTTCTTGTTATAATCTGCAATCTACAACTAGTTAGGTTTCTATTGCATAATTCGACGACTTTTCATTTAAATTCTGTTCAGATCCAAGTATAACTGCTCTGATTCATCCAACAATTGTGTTATGTATTCCTATGCTAGGGTTTTTTCCTCGATTAGTATGCCATTTCTCAAATATTTTGAACCCTTGATATTGGTTATTGAAAATCCTGTATCTTGATCTAACTAAAAGTTTCTATTTTGATGCTTTTGTTTAATAAGTTATGAATTTTTATTAGCTTAAGGTCCAGCTAGATCCATTACAAAGGTACTACTACATTTTTGGCTATAAGAATTCTTTTGTTAATATGTTGAACATTTATTCCTGTTCTTGAAGTTCTTCTTGATTTGTATCAATTTAACATTATGAAATTCTAGATTATTTTTTGTTAATTCTGGATGATGTAGAAAAGTGAATTGACAAGTTTCGAGTACCTGTCGAAATTTCAGTTATTTATAGCATCTTATTATTGTGTTTTCGGTTGTTTTTCTCTATGTTGTCAAAAGCGCCTCACCTGGATAGGCGCAGTTTCAGGCGATCAGGCGTTTTTCCCGGCCTTGTTCAGGCTAAACATTGTCTGAACCTGTTTGAACATGTCAAAAACCCCTAAACAAGCATGAATCGACCTAAAGCAGCCTAAAGGAGCCTAAAACATGTCAAAAATTCCTAAAAATGGTTTTTTTTAATACTATGCTCCTCCTCGCTTAAAAACAGCCCTGGCTTTATCTGCGCCTTGCAACTTGGCTACAGGCGAGGCCTATGCGCCTCCACCTTTGACGTCATAGTTTTTTCCTTTATATACTGTCTTTTGTAGACTTGTAGTTTGATGATCCAACAACTTGTTTGTTTATATGTGTCTCATGTATTTTGATATTTGTAGACAACATCCAAGCGTCTAGCAGACAGAAAGGTCGAGAGGTTTGATAAGAACATCAAGAAACGCGGTTTAGTGCCTGAAACAACTTCAAAGAAGAAAGACTCCTACCCTGTGGGCCCTATAGTGCTTGGGTTCTTCGTCTTTGTTGTGATAGGATCCTGTGAGTTGATCTTTCATTTAAACTTTGTTTAGATATTTTTATTTTAGTTTTCTGATCATATAATTAGTAGTAATAAAGGTTTCAAACTTCCAATCTATCGAAATTTGGATTGATTTCGCTGCATCAGGACTTTGGTTTATTCTTACTTTTAGAGATTTCTTTCTTACACTGTATTGAATGTTTCTGGAGTGTTTTAAAAAAAAGTGTTTTTTTTAAACCTCATTATACAAATGGGACCAAAAATATATTTGTTTCAAAAATGGTGTCTTCATACTTGCTAAGTCCAGAATGTGTTTTCCTTAATACAAATTGTAGGTGTGTCAGTGGTATGTAGGTAAATAATGCCAAAATGTAAGGACCTAATTACGAATCGTTGTTAAGGTAAACACATTCAGGACTTCCGAAGTCTGGAGACCCCATTTTTTAAACAAAAACAAAGTCGACCTCGTTTGTGCAATAAGGATAAAAAAAACCACCATTTTTGAAAAAAAAAATCAATGTTTTTGACATAGTTCACTAGCTAATGCGATTCATATTATGAAAGCAAAGTTAATTATACATCATGCTTTTGAAATATATATCCCGTTGAAAAAATTCCGTATGATACAGTATACAGAGATGTGATATACATTTGAAGTTGCTCTAATTTTCTTTGTTACATTCAACATACTTAGAACTATTAATCTTGTTTTGCTTCTGAATTTGAAATGACGATGGTCTCTACTTTCTGGCAGCATTGTTTCAGATAATCCGCACGGCAACCACCGGAGGCATGGCGTAAGTATGAATCATCAGTCAGGTTTTTTTTTAAATGTGTATGGTTTGTTTTGTTCAAGGTTAAACAAGTATTACATGTTAAAGAATTGTTCAGTAGCTTCTTAACCTTGTTTTTATTTACTTTAAAGAACCCTCACTTTCATTTGTACTTGCATATACACCATTCATGTTGCTAAATTTACATCAACTAGTATTTTACCCGTGTCGCGCGTTGCTGCGACAATCTAGTACTTACGACTTTGTTACACGCACCACGATGATGACAATAGTGTGCGACTTTGTTATGCACTTGACGTATAAAGTTTATAATTATTGTAAGATCCATGTGAAGCTCCCAAAAAAACACCATATAATCTCTCAAAAACTATAAATCATACAACAAAAAAAGCCGTTTGTACTCAATTGTAAGTAATTGATTAGTTTAGTTTTCTAACCCTTTCGTTAGTAAAACTTAATGAATTATGTATGGTAATTTACAAAAACATGACCCTAAAACCCATCTTCTACCACCTACAACTTATGTTTTTTAAAATAAAAGCCTCCCACCCGTTGATCCATTTTTTGTTTTGAAAGAATTTTGTTAAAGAAAAATGATAATTACCACCAGCACTTTCTCTCTCAAGATCCAACCACCACAACTGTTGGTTCAGGGCCCACTCCATATACACCAAACTCTATCAACACTAAAGAGTACGATGTGCAGAAAGAAAATATGAAATAGCTTGCTATCTATTTTGTTAAACAAAAGAGAGTAATAACAAAAGATGATTAATATGTAGCATCTAAACCATGAGTATAATCCATTTACTCAGTCAAAAACCCAAAACATTCCGGTGACATGACTCAATCTGGAAAAGAATTTCTGTGTCTCGAACCAATAAAAAAACCCCTCAGTAGACATGCGACCAGCGAATGCTGAGCCGATAGAAAAATGTTGACCGTTTTAAATTGTATTTTAGTTTATTGATTCTTCATCATCTATAAGACCATATCCAATAAATGAATAAATTATGCATCACACGTCCCCTGGAACAAACCGAAATACAGGACACTGGGGAGATCTGCCATATACCAATTCACTAATTCAGTTAATCAGTTTCGGTTAATTTTGGTTTAGGGCCTTAAAGTTTGTCCCGCTAGTTCACGAATTAACTGAACTGTGCGAAATATGTTGGTTTTTTAAGTCACTAATCACTAATACTGCGGTTTATTTTATCTAGGGTGGCTATACAATTTCCAGTAAAAACTAAATTTTTGATATAAATTATAACAATTATTTGTAGCAAAATGTTTATTAGAAATTATTTAGGTATGCAAATGGTGCTACAATTTCTCAAAAAAAGACAATCTACAAGAAAACAATCAGGGTTTGAGTTTATCTATGTTACCTTATTAAGGAGGAGAGATGGGTAAGAAAGTAATTTCACCATCATTTTAAGATGACATACAAAAGGTCTCATGCATAAATCTCTAACTTTTACCATTTTCTTCCTTTGATGCCCCTTATGTACAACCTTTGCTTCCAATTGTATATATCTCTTGTACACACTTCACAAACACACCATTACGGTTATGCAGGCCTTGCATTGAGTGTTTTAGTAATTAATATGGGTCTTAAGATACCAATTCAAAGAGACAACTTCATGTTCGACTGTACTTGATAACTTGAATAAGATCGTATTATGTTGCAAAATTTGTTAATTCGTGGTTAAATGTTTATGTGGCACAAAATGATGACTGAATCAAAGAAAGTTTTAAAAATAAAATATGTAAGAATCTTTTTTCCCCCTCATATCCTAATGTGAAATCAGGTAGAGGTGTGGAATGGCATAAATGTTTACATATAGTAGGTTTCTAATGCAATTTAAACTGTCATACTGTAATGTTTGTTGTATGGATATATAGGGTGGAGTGTTTGTTTCTTATATATTTTACATGATCATTTGGCCTTTTTCATTACGTCATTTATATGATGTGGGAAGAAATTAAGATTTAATTAGAATTTTCATGTATTTGATGTAAAAATATATAAAAATCTTGATGCGTCCCCTACCTTATCTGTAGATGTTCATTTGTTCCTACATGAGCCTCGTGTAGATTTTAGACATTGGGTAAATTAACGTTAAAATTTTTTGGATAAAGTTATCAATAGTAACCAACTTGTCTAAATATCTGGTTAAAGTTGCTTAACTTTTACTTATTTCTCTATAAATTTTTGTATCGTTAATTTGATTTTCATTGTTTCGAGTGACCTATATATCACAATGATTTTTTTTATTAACTAGGGGTATATATCGACGCGCGTTGCGCGTTTTACAATTGAGATTTAGATGAGATGTTGATCAATCAATGAATTATACAATCGAGATTCCATTTTGGTTGTAAACGTTAAAAAAATAAAGAAATCTACACATAAGGTAACACATGAAATTTGTAACGAAATGACATAATATTATGTTATTTATATTAATAGTATATAATATAATATAAGCCAATGATCTCCAGCCCAGTTGGTTTGAGGTAGGAAGGTTTACCTCCTTGGAGGGTTCCTGCTTGGGTTTGGTCTCAGATTCGATTCCCACGCATCAGCGAAAAAATAACCGCTTGGGTTTGAAAGGAGAAACCCGTGTGTTGCTATGGGATTCGAACATGGGCAGTGGTCGCTTTGCAACACAAGATTTACCGCTGAACACTACTCTTCAAAATAATATAATATAAGGTAACACAAGAAATTTGTAACGAAATTACATAATATTATGTTATTTATATTAATAGTATATAATAAATTTTTTGAATAAAATAATATATATGAATATAATAATATATATAAATATAATAATATATATGAATATTAAATAAAATAATATATATGAATTTAATAATATATATGAATATAATAATATTATAGTTACTATTCAAATGCTAAGGTTTATTATATATAATTTTGATCTACATGGCCATCTGTTTTCATTGGGTTTTTATCTTTTTTGCAGGATATACTTAATATATTAGTTATCTTAGCAATTTGGTATTAAAAATAATTTAAGTGCCCACCACACAACATGCATCTCAAAAACAAAACTACTCGCGACAACGTGCGGGCATACACACTAGTGTATAACAAAACATATTATGTTTGAGTTAACTTGTGTTATACGTACTACAAACGATTCGTGATCAAATTATACAAAAGTCTTATGAGGCTTTTATTTGGGGGGGGGGGGGTGTCTTTGTTAGAAAAATCGTCAGTTTCAACTTTCAAAGCATGTGAGAGAGTCATTTAGTCTTGTGAGGGCCTGCACGTAGTTCGAGTCCATGCCAACAACCCCGCTATTCCTTAAAATGTGGTCCTGTAGCTTCCAAGACTAAGCTCTCGATGCCACAAAAGCATAAGTCCCGACATTCTTCGCTGACAGAAGCCCTAATCCTCCCAAACGTTTCGGCAAGGATGCTAACCGCACTGTAGGTCCCCAAAGAGCGGTCCGCCGCATATCACTATGTCTTCAATGGCTTCTCGCATACCAAATATTCATATTGTCTGAATATTTGGTTTTATTGTATATAAAGATAGAAGACTCATTTATTAACTTAAATTTAAAAAAAAACTTATACATTCTGTACTTGAGAGGAGGAAAAAGAGAGGAAAAGAAAAGAAAGGATGCATATCCTTTCCTTTATTAAATGAAACTCGGAAACACAACATGTTTTGTTTTCCTTTCTTTTCCTTCCTTAAATGAAACTCGGGAACACAATCAAATTTTTCTTTCCATTCTTTTCTCTCATTAAGTTAACTCGGGAACACAACGCTAGTTTTTAAATACTTTGCCAAAGGCATTATAGCCCAACCGCCAACGACATCTTGATGGTGGGATAAGACTTAGGGACTATAACGTCCTGTGTTCGAATCTCACAGGAGAGTTTTTTCATAATTATGAGTTTCTTCTGAATTGGTGACTTGGTGGTGGAATATGATTGCGTGGTAACACTGGTAGCACGATGATACTCCAGTGGTCCGTGAGTGATTCCAATTGGCCGTTGAAAAAAAAATTATTAAATACTTCATCCTTTATTATTTTTTTTGTTTAAGTTATGTGACACGTAGTTGGTTTTAAACACAATAAAAATGTTAATTCCATAATCATTTGATTTTATCGTATACAAAGATAAAGATACAAGAATAAGTTAGTTAAACTATTATTTTAAAAAGACCTTCAGTTTATTAAAAATATTTTCCAAGTTTAAAAAAATCAGGTTGTCGACTTTTACCTCACCTGTTATATGTTTTCATCAAATCATATAGATGTAGATGTTGGTCCACTTGCTACTTTCTTCATTCTTTCATTGCCGACATCAGTCTTTAGTTAAGAAAACGTTGAATGAAACAACCCCTTTAGACAATTAGACAAAGGTCATACAATTCTAAGGACTGAAAATGTAATTACACTACAAGACAAATAGAAAAACACAAAAGAATCCTGTGTTGCGGAAGAAAAACAGAGAAATGGCACTATTGTAAATATATTTGAGTGAAGGTTTCTTTGGCTACACTATCTCTTCTCATCTAGTCATCTCTACTATTCTGTGTTGCTATTATTTTTAGAGGGTCAAAGTATCAAACTATCAAAGGGTTACGAACCGGTTCGACCTCCGACTACCCGTCAGACCGGCCGGTCCGCTCCAAAACGGTCTAATACTCTAAACACTGCTTGAAACCGAAAATAACATCCACACGTTTCTCTCATTTCATCATTGACACTTCTATTATAAGCAGATAATAATCAAACACCAACCCTAGAACACACTCATTCAACAATGGCGGCGGCTATCTCTCCCACAAACCCTTCCCTCACCACAAAACAACCGTCATCTTCCGCCACCACACCACCACCACGTTCCACCTTCCTCCCCCGTTTCACATTCCCAATAACCTCCACTTCCCCAATACGACACCGTTTCCACATATCCAACGTTCTCTCCGACCACAAACCCATCATAACCCATTCTCCATCACAAACCGAACCCTTCATCTCCCGTTACGCTCCAGACCAACCAAGAAAAGGCGCCGACGTCCTAGTCGAAGCTTTGGAACGTGAAGGCGTAACCGACGTCTTCGCGTATCCAGGTGGCGCCTCAATGGAGATCCACCAAGCTTTGACCCGCTCCAAAACGATCCGAAACGTCCTTCCACGTCACGAACAGGGCGGCGTCTTTGCTGCCGAAGGCTACGCACGCGCCTCTGGTCTTCCTGGTGTCTGTATTGCTACATCTGGTCCTGGAGCTACAAACCTAGTCAGTGGTCTTGCTGATGCTTTATTAGACAGTGTTCCAATGGTTGCTATTACTGGTCAAGTTCCAAGAAGAATGATTGGAACAGATGCGTTTCAAGAAACCCCTATTGTTGAGGTAACACGTTCCATTACTAAACATAATTATTTAGTTTTGGATGTTGAAGATATTCCTAGGGTTGTTAGGGAGGCTTTTTATCTTGCATCTTCGGGTCGACCCGGGCCGGTTTTGATTGATGTGCCTAAGGATATACAGCAGCAGTTGGTTGTGCCTAAATGGGATGAGCCTATGAGGTTACGGGTTATTTGTCTCGGTTGCCGAAAACGGAGAATATTGGGCAGTTGGAACAGATTGTTAGGTTGGTTAGTGAGGCGAAGAGGCCGGTTTTGTATGTAGGGGGTGGGTGTTTGAATTCGGCGGATGAGTTGAGGCGGTTTGTGGAGTTGACGGGGATACCGGTTGCGAGTACTTTGATGGGGCTTGGAGCGTACCCTGCTTCGAGTGATTTGTCGTTGCATATGCTTGGGATGCATGGGACGGTTTATGCGAATTATGCGGTTGATAAGAGTGATTTGTTGCTTGCGTTTGGGGTGAGGTTTGATGACCGTGTGACGGGGAAGCTTGAGGCGTTTGCTAGTAGGGCGAAGATTGTTCATATTGATATTGATTCGGCGGAGATTGGGAAGAATAAGCAGCCTCATGTGTCGATTTGTGGTGATATTAAGGTTGCGTTACAGGGGCTTAACGAGATTTTGGAGGAAAAAAATTCGGTGACTAATCTTGATTTTTCGAATTGGAGGAAGGAGTTGGATGAGCAAAAGGTTAAGTTTCCATTGAATTTTAAGACGTTTGGCGAAGCTATTCCTCCACAATATGCTATTCAAGTGCTTGATGAGTTAACGGGTGGCAATGCGATTATTAGCACTGGGGTCGGGCAGCATCAGATGTGGGCTGCGCAGTTTTATAAATACAACAAACCTAGACAATGGCTGACCTCGGGTGGACTAGGGGCGATGGGTTTTGGCCTGCCTGCGGCTATTGGGGCGGCTGTTGCAAGACCTGATGCGGTAGTAGTTGATATCGATGGCGATGGAAGCTTTATAATGAATGTTCAAGAGTTAGCTACAATCCGTGTTGAAAACCTGCCTGTTAAGATTTTGTTACTTAACAATCAGCATTTGGGTATGGTGGTTCAGTGGGAGGATCGGTTTTACAAGGCGAATCGGGCTCATACCTACTTAGGAAATCCGTCAAAAGAGTCTGAAATATTCCCTAACATGTTGAAGTTTGCAGAAGCGTGTGATATACCTGCTGCCCGAGTGACCCGAAAGGCAGATCTAAGAGCAGCTATTCAGAAGATGTTGGATACACCCGGGCCTTACTTGTTGGATGTAATTGTGCCTCATCAAGAACATGTGTTGCCCATGATCCCGGCTGGTGGAGGTTTCATGGATGTGATCACCGAAGGCGATGGCAGAACGAAATACTAAGCGTCAAAGTCGCATCGCATATAGTGTGTTCTGTAAGCAGTTTGTCGGTTTTGAATGTTTTGTTGTGTAATTTAGTTTCTGGTTATGAATGTTATGGATCAGTTTATCAACGTTTCTTTAATTTAGTAGCTTTCATGAATAAATTTCAAAGTTTTATCTTCTGTTTTATGTTTATATTGAAGACCAAAGTTATGTTTATGTTAGTGACCAGTGAACATGTTTTGTAAAGGTCATATGTTGTTTTCTATAATTCCAAAAGAGTAGTTTGGTGATCCGTCTCTTTCAGTCCAGTTGTGCTCTCAGTCGTGTATTAATTTACAAGATTCTTAGGCTTCATAGATTGTACTCTGTGCTTTACATTGTTGTACCAGGTTTGAACGGTGAGTGTACCTCCACGGCTCCACGTTTCTACCTAAACTATCTCGGCGGCGCTTCCATTTGTGGTGGCGCTCACGGCGGTTTCTACTCTTAACTCATACTTAAACGCTCACCTGACATAATCAAATGTTAATTACTAACGCTTTTTTGTCTGATGCAATGTTAATACTCAGGTAAGATGGCATGCATAATATAGTTGAGTTGAAATTGTATACATGGTTAGCAAAGTTTACACCAAAATATGCAGCTTAATTTAGTGTTCGTTTCAACGTGATTTTTGTTTCACATGGTGAATAGGCGTAGTGCACGGGGACAATTGGCGAAGGGAGCAAAGCGATGTGAACTTAAACAAACGCCAAGGATAGGTTTACATAAAGGTGGCTTTTTTAAAGTTTCGAGCATGTTGGTGTTTATTATGCCTAACTTCCGCTACAAGTTTGCAGAATTGTTGTGCTAAAAAACGGCGACCGAGTTTGATTTCCATTTTCCAGTAGGGTGAATACAAAGTCATTCTTGTATAGAATGATACACTTCCTTAATAGTGATATATAGATAACAAAACGATAGATTGGAGATGGTGACAGCAAGTAAATAGATGAGAAATAAACAAAGATGTTAGTTTGTTTATTAGATAAATTTCATATTGACTACTAATGTAACTAGGATATTTTGCAGCTATAATGAAGTAGATTGCAAAAAAAAAAAAAAAAAAAGTTAAAAACAAATAAATTTGGCAAACGGGTCAGACTTTAACATAAGCGACGCCAAGCGTAGCCTATGCTGATTGCAGCTCATATGCGCTGCATCCTTTCTATCACACATTGACCAGCTGGCCTGTTTATGTTCGACACTGAATGTTGGCATATGGTGTGTCGGACCAAGAAAATTTGCATCTTGCGGAGTTTTTAACACCAAATACTTTCGCATTGGTACGCGCCTTATTAGTCGATTATGAAAATGATGAAATAAATTATTAGCTAAAATAAAATATGCATTTTCATTCAACTGCGTGATCTTAACTTGAAATGATTTTGTCATACATTTAGGTGTGTGTGTGCGCATGCATATCAATTTCTTTTTTTGTGTAGCTAACAAGCGCCCACAATATGAGGTCAAGTTGAAGATGCTCCTTCAAGGAGGTAGCAAGTTTTTTTCATTTGTGTTTATTTCTCTGTTTTTTTTTTTTTTGGACCCAATGAATAGGATGAGATAAGACCAAACAATTGGACATCTGTTATAAGGTAAGTTTTGACTCGAATGCCTTTTGACCCATCACATGATTATTGGTTTTCCCTGATTGACGACGGTTCAAATGATTATTGGCTTTTTCGTTTTAAACTATAGGTTTCATGGAAGAAGAATATTAAACCTGGAAATGGGAGCAACGACATGAGTAGATAAGACACTCACATATATGTGTGTCATGTATTTATTTATTGTTCTCAACTGGATTTCCAATGGTATGATGGATTTGGTACCAACTAGAACAAGAAAAAACTAAGGGGAAATGGAATCTAATAATCCCAACTTTGAGGGGTTGGAAGGCCGCAGTCCCAACTTGAATATTGTAACACAGCAGTCCCAACTTGTCAACATTTTTATTTTAATGGTCCCAGACTTAACTCAGTTAAGTTTTTCTGTTAAATGCCACGTAGGCATCCCACGTGGCAGTCCACGTGGCAAAAAAGTTGTATCTGTCAAAAAAAAAAGGTGGGGCCCACATGTTTTAATTAAATATAATTATTTGTCAATTAAAAAAAAGAGGTGGGGCCCACATGTTTTAATCATATA
The DNA here is from genome assembly GCA_030844895.1 of Ambrosia x helenae. Taxonomy (NCBI): domain Eukaryota; kingdom Viridiplantae; phylum Streptophyta; class Magnoliopsida; order Asterales; family Asteraceae; genus Ambrosia; species Ambrosia x helenae. The sequence goes on along the minus strand of JAUTDX010003267.1, from coordinate 30,149 downwards.
TACACACAACATATACAATAGTTGTCTTCCTCACCACCACCACCACCACCACCACCACCACCAACCACCACCACCACAACCATCACCACCAACCACCACCACCACAACCGTCACCACCAACCACCTCCCACCACCACAGAGAGAGAGGCAAAATCTGCAACCACCTCCACCGCCGCCATCTGCAACCACCTCCACCGCCTTCGTCACCATCAACCAAATCCACCACCATCTCAGCCAAAACCCAAAAAACTACCAGATCTGCAACCACCTCCACAAAAACCCACCTACAACCACCAATAACCACCTCCACCGCCGCCATCTGCAACCACCTCCACAAAACCTCACCAACCACCACCTCCACAAAACCCCACCTCCACAGCACCTCCACAAAACCCCACCTCCATAGCATCTCAACCAGAGAAACCCTAATTGTTTTGGGGGAGAAACCCTAACAACGATTCGAGGTAATAATCGTCTGATGCATCTGATGTGATGGTATGGTTACTGCGTCTGATGCATCTGATTCGGGGTATGGTTACTGTGGGTGTCGTGGTGTTTGTAGTGGTGGATAGCTCTTTCTTCTTCTTCTTCTTTGTTTACTTTATCAGAGTTGGGGGGAGAGAAGTATTACTTTATCTGTCTTTCACTCTCACTTTGGCAGAATCGTCTAGCAGATGGTGGTGGTGGGTGTCGTCGGAGATGGTGGTGGTGGTGGTGGTGGTGGTGGGTGTCGTCGGAGATGGGTGGTGGTGGTGGTGGACAGTGGTGGCAGGTGGTGGCAGGTGTGGTGAAGATGATAAGATGTAGGGGTGTGTGTATGTGTGTGTGTATATATATATATATATAAATTCTTTTTTATTATTATTTAAAGATTTTTTTAAATAATTAATAGATTTTTTTAATTGAAAAAACAAGTGGGACCCACGTTTTTTGCCAACTGGACAGATTTTGCCACGTGGACTGCCACGTGGGATGCCTACGTGGCATTTAACAGAAAAACTTAACTGAGTTAAGTCTGGGACCATTAAAATAAAAATGTTGACAAGTTGGGACTGCTGTGTTACAATTTTCAAGTTGGGACTGCTGCCTTCCAACCCCTCAAAGTTGGGATTATTAGATTCCATTTCCCCAAAAACTAAAAGTAATGTACAAGTCTCCCGCCGCAACGCGTGGGGACAAACTTCTAGTTCAATTTTTGATAACAAGCACTCCTAAAGTCTTAGTGGTATGCCCTTCAAATAAGGTACAGGTACCTCTTAAAAAAATAGTTAAATCGATTATTAGTTGTGTTGTGGCCTTTTACATTTGGGTTCTTGTGAGCCATTTGTTCTGAATTTATTGGGCTACTGTTTTGGGCTTTTAAATTTAGCCCATCATTTAATAGTTCGATGGTTTCAGTTCATAGATCTTTGAACGAGTAGTCTTAGTTAGCTTGCTTATTCAAAATGTTTATTTAAAAAAAACGATAGGTACATAACCAGTTTAAAATCACAATAAGCAACCTGAAACACTCTTTAATTTCGTTTCATCAAGTCAAAGGTGTAAATGTTTTTCATTTTGTTAGCATATTCACAAAGACAATTGTTTAGAAAAAGAAATCAAATACAAGGCATGGACTTTTAAGTTACAAATTTTTGATAGCTTTTATTGATTGCATTCAGCCAACTATTTTACATGCTAAAACCAATGAAATAACTATAGTTAACCAAGCCCAAACAGTAAACATCTACAAGTAACAACAGTAAGCATCTATAGTGTTCTTACCATTCAAAACACTTATGGTACCGATGTCGTTTCAAATGATATCCTTCTAACAAGTAAGCAAGTAATCTTTGAAGAACGAGTGGTCGTGTTTTCAGGACTGCATAGCACGAAATCAGGCCTATGAAGTGCTAAATTTAGCCGACCTTCCCCCATAACCATAGCCGTTGCATCAAGCAAAACATGCCATGAGTTTCTATGTGCTTCTGAGACCCAATGCATCGAGTAATGGGTCCCGTTTACATTTGCAGGATAACAAAACAACCCTTTTGGGCTTTGCTTGCTTTTCCGTCTGAAATACTGACTAAGTTGTGAACCTTTGATCCTTAGATCTAACCACGTCTCGGGTGCTAATATTACCTTTGAGTCTTTGTAGCCTGCAAACGCTCTTATGTAGTCGCGCTCTTCGTCCATAACTGTCATGTAGAAATTCCCCCTGAAAAACGGATAGCTTTCACCAACCAACATCATGGCGTCCTTATAGCTTGAAGTGAATAAAACAAGATATTCGTCATCTGGCAATCCACAATGCTTTAAAACTTTGTTTCTTGCTTGAATTTCGGGTATTGAAATAAAGTTCCCAAGGTAGGATGATTTCTTAGTGAGGATATCGAGTAATCTTGATGGCTCGAGTTGGATTCTTACAAGATCGTGAAAGTTACTTCCAGGCGTTTCCCTAAATACCCCTCGTGGCGATTTTCGCTTGTCTTCTGGAGAAGGCTCTGAAGGTTCTTCTTTCACACAAAGCTCATAAAGGTCAGGTTTGTCTTTTCCTTCAACGAGCGCATTAGAATACTCAGGATACTTGGCGACAACGTATTGTTCCACATATTGCATTTCCGCGGGTGTAATGGGTCCTGACCATCTGAGGTCTACACCATGAAGATTTGATATGGCTTCTGCTATGATATGTGCAGGTATGACTGTATGTGCTTTCTGTTGTTCATATTCACCATTAGATATTTAGATTTTCCTTACTAAAAAATCTTGAAACAACATTAAAGAATCGAAAACTTGAAACTTTAAAACATACCTTAATGATCATACTGTTTGGTCTTGTGGCTTCAGTTACCTTGAAAAGGGATTTCACCATATCGCGCTCCACGCCACCCTGATTCATAACAAGTTTTACCTCAAGTTTATAATCATATCATAAGTTTTTATATATTATTTGAAAAATAAAGATTAGTAACGTTTGTACCTTTGGTCTAGTTTGAATAATCCTTGGCTCTTCATTGTTCCTCCCCATTGCAAAGATTAAAATCTTTTGGTTGATAAACAATATTTATGTATCTAACAAACTAAACCAAACTAAATGAAAACAAAGCGAAAACGGATGTTGTTAGTCTAGAAATAAAAATTTGATAGAATTATATACGGGTTTGATGACATCTACAACACAAGTAGTTAGTCTTATATTCTTATTAGGAAGTTGCCAAGAAATGGGATCTGGAAACAAAGAGACTTGGTCATGGCTTAAGCCAAAAAATCCTACATATTTCTTGTGTGTAGATAGTGATATAAACAAATAAACAATCTTTAACCATATGGGGTTTGTTTAAACAAGTTTTTCACAGCCTGGTTTGACTCAGTGAGTTGTGAATGAGTCAGCTTGTTTACCAATTAGGTGTTGACAAGTGTATGAAGTGAGTTGGAACTTTGGTTGTGGATCCGAGTTGGGGTGGGTTCACACATCCGCCTATCCAACTAAAGGATTTAATATAGTTTATGAACCCACTAATCATATTTTATTTAGAAATGTCACTCCTTAACTTATTTAAATGACAATAGAAAACGATGTTTTTTTTTCCCTTTTGAAGTAGAATTTAACAATTAATAAGTATTTTGGTGATGGAAAAGAAAATACTTGTATATTGCATGAATGATTTGATGTTAATTTGCGTAAAAAGTAAAAAAAACTAGTTTAGTCATAGTAATTCTAAGAAAATGAACTAATCGTAAAAATTTGTATACTATGCCAGTATTAAGAATTAGTCTCTGAGTGAGATTAAGGGATAGTTAAGACATTTCAATCACTTTAGGCTACGGGGTGTGGAGGCAGTATAGAGCAGAGTGTCCTATGTGGTTATGTGGTGCCGCTATGAACACCGCACCATGGTGTTATGGTGTGGCTAGGTATGAGGGGTTGTGGGGATTGGTTACCTAACGAGATGAAAGGAATATAGTCGTTCAATGACTAGTTTTCTTTTAAAAAAAATAGTCTATAAAATCTTGTTTAACCTTATTTATTTTTCAAATCAATCTCATTGTATTTTGTTTCTCTCACAAATTCAAACCTCTTTCTCATTCAATTTCACCAATGGATTCGGCAATAAATTTTGCATTTTGATCATCTAGCTGAGACGAGTTCTCAACTGATTCGTTTGAATTTAACAACGATAAAAGGTGGAATGGCTGAAATCGTCTTCCACCTTCTTGATGATATGGCCACTCAAGCGATGTAAATTCAAGAGCATACATAGATAGAGATCATGAAGCTAGTCATGACTTTCTCGTCGAAGAACTTTGCTGAAAATTCTCTATACAACGAGTAAATGTTCAATACAAGGTTCAAGATGCAACGAAAACTATTCTTTCGATATAATACATAACTAAATTGAAAAATCGTGATCAGTAGTAATAACGACATTAATCATAGATTTATTAAAGGAAGTTTTGATAAAAAACGATTCCTTTAGCAACATTCTCCTTCATGATGAGTTGGATGTTAACCAATGATGATAGATAATAGATGCCGTTTAAAAGATGCGTTTTGGTAGGAGACAAGTTGGTGAGAAGAGACTAGTAACAAAGCCCATTACGGAGATATTAACAAATACTTTTAGTTTTGGTCGTACTAGTGGTACACACTATATTCAGCTGCTTCTTATGAAACATATTATTTTATTTTTATGTTGCAACCTCCATCAAATGAGACGTTTACTGGAAATAAATTATTATTGTAGATGAAAGTCGTCACGTCACACGCGACGTATACTTTGCGTTGCACTTTTAATTGATATTATCGCCCTGCTCCTCTGTCTTTGCTTTTTTTTATTATTATTGATTCAATTTTTAGTTTCTATTTTTTATTTTATTTTATAAACATCTAAATATGTTATATGCATGTGGTTGAGCTATATAGCGAGCGTACCTAGCAAAACGAACAGGTCGGGTCAGGTTGTTGGTTAAACCAAGTTCGTCTTAAACGACTTATGTGCAAAAGTGGGCTGACAAGACGTGTTCTAGCAAAAGTGGGCTCGGGTTGAAATGAGTCATTTTGGCAAAATAAAATTATCAACCCATTTTATAATATGAATTGAAAAACTGAACCTATATGTAACCTTCCCCTAAATCAACTCTGATTTGAAGAATGGGTCCTGAACTGCATACTGAGTCCTTATTCTATAATTTTCGTTTAATATAATAAGATCTCTCCCAATTTTGTTGATCTTAAAGTGGGAGAAAAAGTCTGCAATGACTCAATGAGTGTGGCCTTATAACCCACTGACCACCCTCTTCCAACAACCAAAAAACCCAAATAAAAAAAGAAAGAAGAAAGCATCATAACAACACAATATTCATTGAACCCATGTAGGTCCATTTTGGTGAGTTCGGATGTCAACTCGGCGATACCCATATGTTACCTCCTTGAAACCATATCGCTATTCGTGTTTATAATAACAAAATCTGATAATAATAATAATAATAATCCAAGTTAACACACTCTTTTCACATTAAGCCAAAAAGAAAGACTCATAAATGAACAAATATGTAGATGACTTATGGTAGAATTTAGCGTTGTTTTAATCACTAAAAAAGTAGAACAAACAGCCTCTAAAAACTAATTAGCAGTTTGGTGATAGCCCAACAATTTCTATGCTTCCAATCACAGCAATAATCATTAGTTCCTTCATTTTCACTCAACTCAACACCAAAGATATTTAGTATTTTAGTTCCAAAAACATCCCTTTATTCATTCTACCTAAAATGCCCCCTCAAGAATCTGTTTCCCATTCTCTATTGTTTCAAAACCAACTCTAAACCTTACTAAATCTATACACAAATCTTCATTCATCATGAGTATTACCAAGAGGAAACTGATCCTCATTCTCATTTTCATCCTAGTATGCGCCTCCCTCTTCCGAGTACTGAAAATCACCCTTACCACTTCTTATTTCCTGAATGCAGAACAAGTTTCAAACACAAGAAACACTAGGCCAGACACATATGGTAACAAAATATTATCTGAAAAAGAACTTCGCTTTCTCTCGGATATTATTTTACAAAAATCTCCTTGCAATCTTCTTGTTTTTGGGCTTGAAGATCAATATCTAAAACTACCAGCCATCAATGAAGGCGGTAAAACAGTTTTTCTAGAGGATAAACCAGAAAAGCTAATTGAAATGACGGGGAATGTTAATGGGTCAGCACGGGTTTACAGGATCCGATACAAAACGTCTGCAAAGGAAGCATACAAGTTGTTAAAGCATGCAAGAACACACTCGAGTTGTTCTTTGCAATCTGGAATAAGAACGCTTACTGCCAAATGCAAGATTGCATTAACCGGCCTTCCTAAAGAAGTGTTCAAGACTAAGTGGGATGTTATTGTTGTGGATGGACCGGGTGGGGACGGCCCAGAGTCACCAGGAAGAATGAGTGCTATTTATATGGCTGGTGTTCTTGCACGAGCCGGAAATGGGACCAATGTAGTTGTGCATGATGTTGATCGGATGATTGAGAAATGGTTTTCTTGGGAGTTCTTAAGTGAAAAGAATTTGGTTTCGTCTAAAGGAAAGTTTTGGAATTTTAAGATAGATCATAAAAAGAATTTGGTTTCTTTGAAGAAGGTGTGAGAGTGAATAGCATATGTTCAATTCTTTTATGTTATTATCATGGTTAGGCAGGAAAAAAGACATAAAAATCACATGAATTTAGTTAGGGGTGAGATATGTGTTTTGAAAAATATATCTTGATTCTTGATATACTATATGAATATAAATTACATGTTGTATGATCAAGGTAGTCAACTTAACTAAGATATACTGATGTGAACTCAAGAACCTGAATATAAACACTTATTTGCTATTGTTATCAAGTTTCTTCCCCAAATCAGCTCTGTTAGTAAAATAAGAATATGCAAACTGCAAAGCATTGAGCAGCTGCAGTGCAGTGAAGTCACAACTCTATGGAGCACATACTAGGTTTAAAAAATAGCGCCTCCGGAGCACCTGAGGCATGACGCACTCAAGGTGATCAGGAAAACGCCTCAGGGCCTTGAGGTGGCGCTTCATGACAATTGACAACCAAAGGTATAAAGATGTAAAAAATGTTTAGTTGTACATAAGGCTTATTTGGTTGTACATAAAGCAACACCTCACATACGTGAGGCTCTCGCCTCGTGCCTCAGCTTTTGAAGTCTAAACAATGCATCAGAGCGCCTCACGCTTTTTAAGACCAAGGCACATAAAAGAAAACTCTATGATCATATTAGAAAGTACTGGCTCATAACATTATAGAATTCTGGACATAATTAGGGCTACTTGCTAGAAAAACAAAACAGTTCACAAAGGACTTGCAGTAGCACAAGTTTTGTGGTTATCTATCATACATGTGGATATAGTTTCATTTCATAATTTTCTTATAGATTATTAGATTAATATCCTAATGACAAAACGAACAAGTTAAAATACACGACCTTTAACATTTCATTGAAGATCATGACTGCTTTGCGTTAATTCTCGTGTAAATCACGAAACTGTTAAAAACAATCGCTACAAAACCGAAGCTAGTAAACACAAAATTATATAGAGTAATGTAATAATCAATTTCTATCAACATTTGGTCATAAGTTGAACATTTTGTGTATGCAAAACAGTACCGTAATAAGTTAACTGGCTTACTTATTATATCCGTTACACCGGTGATGACGTAAGCAAAGGCCGGGGTTGTTATTTGGCCGGCGAGTTTTGTTCTCCGTCTTCGATTGTTCTTCCATCGCCGTTGAATGAACGATAACCAAAATACTCCACCCTGCAAAAGCTCTTTGTTTGCATAGGAAACATCTTTCACCAAAATGTTGCAATTACGCTGTGTTCCCGAGTTAACTTAACGGGAGAAAAGAAAAGAAATGAAAGGAAATAAAAAATTGATTGTGTTCCCGAGTTTCATTTAAGGAAGGAAAAGAAAGGAAAACAAAAACATGTTGTGTTCTCGAGTTTTACTTAAGAAAGGAAATGGAAGGAAAACTATGCCAAATCCTTTAGTTTAGTTTTCCTTCCGATTTGGATGGAAACAGAAGAAAAGGATATGTATGGTTTCTTTTCCTCTCCTTACCCTTCCTTCGGTTCTTTTTCATTCTTTTCCTTTCTCAAGTAAACCCGGGAACAGAGCGTTAATGTAATACATCATTTTTTTAATTATAAAAAATTAACAATACTATGTTCAAATTAAAACGAATAAACTGCTCGGTTTTATGATTTTTATGATGTAATCTAAAACAAAAAAGTATTACCCTATGGAAAATTATGATCGTTTAAAAATTGCGCGGGTAGTTGTCTTAGTGTAACTAATACTTAAATAGATGGAATTAAAGTGTAAATAAGATGTTTGGATTAAAATGTAATTAGTATTTGAAATACTAGTTTACCCGATTTAAAGTTGTACTTTATACATTATAGAGTACTCTACATTATATTTAAAAAAAACTCTTAACTTATGGGTATTTTTACAACGTCTATTTCAAAATGTATTATATTATAATGATGAAGGTTCTTGTATAAATGAGTCTTATTTTACAAATAGTCCTTAACGTGAGAAGTGAAAGAGAGGATTTTTTTTTTTCAATCTTGTTAAACATGTATTATAGTATTGAAATCTAACAAAAAAAATAGTGTAGAGTAATTACTCTAGTGTAAATTACTGCAATTAATAACGTAATTACGCTAAAAATCTTTTTTTCCTAATTTTTTTTTATATTATTCATCTACAAAGCATGTTTAACCAAATGAAAAAAATATATTCAAAAAAAGAAAAAAATTACCGCCCTTCAGTTCTCATGTTTAGTAGTTTAAGCCCATTAATTTTTACTCATAAATTTTCCGCCCTTCAGTTCTCATGTTTAGTAGTTTAAACTCATTAATCTTTATTCATATTATAATATAGTATACATATGACACTTTTGAAAAAAAAATAATAGAAATATAATATTTAGTTAAATTATGGAGATCAAAATGGAGATTCTAGTCAATAACATGCCCATTTGAAAATTACATGTATTTAATATTATCTATAAATTTTGTTTAACATCTAACATCCAATTGTCCATATCTATTTCTATATTCATTTCTTTTTTTCCTTAACAAACTAAAATGCTTAAGGGACAATATTTAAACTTTAAAGATGTAAATAGTGAATCTATATAGCAAAATCATAATATATTGAGGATGGGGATAAAAATAAAGATTTATATGGAGGAGAAAAATGTGAGGCCTCTTATATTTAAAGCTTGACCATAAAGATATCATTTACAAAGTTAATCTCATACAATCCATGTTATATATCGCTTTTTCTTAATGTAAAATCGGTTTTAAGTAAATAACCGAGTAATCGAATAATCCATGACTTACACCTTTGAACATTATACACGAGACGAGTTTTTTAATCATCACTCTTTCTATCCCACACGACATTGGTCTAGTGATTATTTTCTACACGGTACATGCAAGTACTTGTGTTGTTTTTATAAATTTGTTCTTAAATTTGGTTATGTGTTAAAAGCAATTGTCCTATGAACTTCATCATTGTAGGATTATATAGCTTTTATATATAAAGACAAAATCGCCCCCACCCTCCCTACTCATGTCTGTCCAATTCAATGTAACATTGCTATCTTTATATTGGTGTGATCCACAATTTACATATTGTGTAAGATTCCTAAAAGAACCCCACCACCACTATTATTTGTTGCTAAAAGACCATTCTTTCCATTAACAAAAATAAAAAAATAATAAAAAAAATAATAAATAATAATAAAAAAACAGTTTCCCCTTTGTTTTGGGGGGTTGAAGAAAGTGAAATTGCCATTTTCAAATGTTACTCATTTCATTCGGCCATCCTCTTTTCCATATGTAGAAGAAATCTTTATATGGGCCTCATCTTTTATGCTCTGGGCCGCCTTAGTTTGACTTGTGGGTTAAAGCCTATTACCTCACATAGGCTCTCTCTTCTGGTTCACATTCTATGCAACCTCGATCTCTCTTTTACTCTTTTCTCGACTTTATATTACGTCAATGATCAATCAATATATATATACAAACACATACACCCACATAGTTACACATATGATATTGACTTAATCGTCAAAGGATGTTTCATATGGTTCATGCCCTGAGGCGTCTTCTAACGGGTTTATTTACATATTTCATCTTGATTGCAAACATTAAAGAGACTTGAACCGGTCCAAGCCAATTAAAAGGAAAGATCCTCTAGACATTATATCAACACAATCCATCACTCAACATAAAGAAACATAAAGAGATGCCAAATGAAATGGCAAATTGTCTAGGAAATATAAATCTAAAAAGGGTCACCACTCTTACTGTCATGTACAACAACTACTCATCTATGATGAGATGAACAGTGTTTATACATTATGAAGAAAGATAATATATTTTTAACAAAAAATCTAATATGATTAGCTTGTTTTTTGTTATTACTCTCAAAAGGGTAAGACTGGAAATGCACTGTGAATCCTCACATGGAAGAAACATCTCCACCATTGTTTGTCCCTCGCCAATTTATATTGCATCTCATATAGCTATTGTCCAAATCAATTGTTCCAAATGTTATACTGAAAAGGAAGGAACACCATATTGTGCCAAAAAAAATAAAGATTTCACCCATGGTGTTTGGGGGGACTTTGTACTCTAATGGTTTTTCATGATTGTTCACTTTGACTAGCGTCAAAAAGGTGTCGTAAATCTCTTTCATTTTTTTATTTTATTTTTGTAAAATAACACATATAAGAAGATAGGGGAAGGATAAATTGAAAACCCCCTTAGTAAAGAAAACTTAGAAAACCCATGTAAAAGACATCTAAAAAAACTTTTTTTTTGGAAAAAATTACACAAGGTAACATACATGTTTTTAAATGTTTGGGCCAAAAAAATTAAAAAAGCGCCGAGGGAATTTTTTTTTAAAAAATAAACAACCCAAATTTTGTAACAGAGCTGTTAACATATGTTTTCTGCTTTTTAACATATGTTACAGCGCTGTTAACATATGTTTTCTGCTTTCTAACATATGTAACCAACGCTATTACAACTTTTGCGTTGTTTATTTTTTTTTTTAAATCCCTCGGCGCTTTTTTAATGTTTTTGGCCCAAAACACTTAAATACATGTATGTTACCTTGTGTAATTTTTTCAAAAAAAAAAATTTTTAGATGGTTTTTACATGGGTTTTCTAAGTTTTCTTAAATCAAGGGGGTTTTCAATTTATACTTTCCCTAAGAAGATATATATAAAAATATGAAGTTCAAATTCTAGCAAACAGAACATGTCATGTGATTCTTTTTATAGAAAGACCAAAGATTTTTTTCAATTCTAAGGACATTTGTTGTTCTAATTACATGTCGTAAATCTCTGGCCGACGTTGAGCGTCATTTTTGAGGTGGCACCGATTCAATGGATTTACAAGTCTAGTTTGTGACATGAAATCAAAGCGTAGGTACTTAACTTGTTTGGTTCGAAAATCAATCATGTATGTAAATAATTGTTGTTAGTGTTTGTATGCCCATACATCACTATCAAATAGAAATGGGAAAGCAACGTCGCACTAGATAACAAGGGAAGGAAAGATGACAAGAAGAGAAAAGACAATATGTTAAGGATTGATAATGGTGATAGCCTAAGGGGTTGATTATTTTTCAAAAGAAACTATGTCCTACCTACGCTTCTATTCCATCAATGTATCTATAGGGACAGATCGTGTTGCAAATATGTGGACTTGTTTGATATCATAAAATCTATATTTTTCTTATATTCTATGAAACCTACACACACACACACTTCTAATGACGATTTTGAATTACATTCATTTGTTTAATCTAATGGTGGTACTATACTAATTTTGGTTGATGGGACTGTGTTTGGTATGTGTTTATTGATTGTCCATTTTTTGTACATCTGAGCATAAATATAGCTCCCAAAAATAGACATAACCAAAATTCATATTTTTTAGTAATGGAAATAAATAATCCCAAACTATTGCTCTTTGACCGATAATGGTCCAAACTACGAAAATAACCACTAGCGGTCTCAACTTTTGACATATTGGCCACCAACGGACCCAAACTAACTGGGGCTAACTCCGTTAGTGTGATGCTAACGTGGTCAAGTATAAATACCTCATTTTGACTTGTTTTCATCATTTGCAAACCCTAACTCGTCCCTAAAAACACCTACAAATCCATAACAAGGCTTAGATCTAAAGTGATTATTATGTTCAACATCTTTTCCTTTCATTTTAATGATGTTTACATAAACTCATGATGTCCAAAACCTGATTTCAAAGTGTTTTCACAAACAAAAGCTTTCTCAAACACTTTCTAAACAAGGTCTAAATCATCTAATGAGTTTTATAACAAAAACCCAAGTTTTCAAAGGTGTTAGTGATATAGGAATTAAGGCTTTTGTGTTATATGTTGATCTGATGATAACATGATGCTGATATGATGATTATTGATGTATTAGAAGCATGTTTAGGGTATGTTTGTTTGGATTATGAAGTTTTATGAACATTAGGGCTATTTTGATGTATTTGATAATTGTTATGAGTGTTAGGATGATTAGGTTATTTGTAAAATCATAATAAGCATCTGAGGTAGGAATATCATATAATTATAAACGTGATTATGTGGATTGATTAAGGATTTTGCTGTTTGTGGTAAAGAACACATGCATTATTTGATGTTTCCATAATATTTGCCAAATTGGGTAAAACTTGCTAAATGTGCTCGAAACCTGTTTTGTCTATGTGCTAAGTGATATAACATGATGTGGATAGGCTAGGGATTGGATTGGTAGTGGTCGGCTATGTATGGGCAAGCTTCGGGGTTGATTCGAGGGGTTTTGGAAGACAAAAGTGTTGCAGTAGCTGCAGGGGGTGAAGGGCTCACCCCTTCGCCTGATAAGACCTCTTCGCCCAGATTGAGACCCCTTCGGCTGTTTAGTGACCCCTTCGCCTAGTATGATGACCTCTTCGCCAATAATGTGATCCCTTTAGCCTTTAATGTTGACTAATTCGCCTAGAATTGGACCCCTTCGTGTATAACATGCTGATATGACCCGTTACGTGAAATTCTACGCGTTTTTCATATTCGGTTACCTGTTAACTCATATATGACTATTAGACTGGTATTGTGGGTCACCAACGGGATGTCGAGTCTTGTGTGGTCGTGTCAAATGTTAAGCATTCTTTTCACACATAAACAGTCATGGTTTGGATAACCAAGGGTGTTTGGACAAACGTATTATCGATCAAACACTTATAGGTGTCTTATGACAGGTTTTCGATAATTGAAAACTATTATCAAACTATTATCACACGTTTGGTTTTATTACTTAAAGACACAACCTAAGGTGAGTGTCACGACCCCACTTTAACATATTTACTCATGAGGGAGAAATATGCTACACATTTTAGTTACTTAAAGATCATGTTTTACTGTTGTTATCATTTGTTTACTATACAACTCATTTAAATCCCTAGAAAACCACTAATATGGGTATATAGCAAGGAAATGTGAGTAGATCTGTTGGGCCTGACAAACTCCACCCAGGTCAATTGGAGGTTGGACGGTGCATATTGTCTTAAACACACAGGGCCTACCGGGGATGACGGTAGTCCGAATGGTACACTTATGGAATAAACTTAGCCAGCAATAGTTTCAATCGTAGTAGTAACATATTTAACGTCTACCTAACGTTTATATAACATAGTAGTAACATGATGATCTTTCACACTTATAGATACGTCTTTGCGAAACATGTGAACTCACTAGCATATTATGTTGACACTTTTATTATGTTTTCTCAGGTTGCTAAGGTAGCAAGGTTGGAGTAGGCGCACGGAGTCCCACGACGTCTAGGTTGTCGTTTGCATGATTTTGAACAACTTTAAACTATCAACTATTTTATTTTGGGTTTTTAAACTGTTTAAGCTTCCGTTGTATTTGGTTGATACTATTAAAACTGCATGGTTTGTTACATATTTTTTACATATAGTTGTCGTTTGTTGTGACCGATGACTAGGATCCTGGTGTGTTACACGCCTCGCGGTAAAACCCCGCAAGTGGAATTTGAGGGTGTGATAGTAGGTCGGAAGTCAAAAGCACCGGTGCATACACTCTGAACTACACTTTCATCGAACTACACTTTCTCTCTCTAAACAAATACTTATTCTCACGCCAAGAGGTGGTCACAGAGAGGCCCTCTGACCTCCCCTGTGATGAGCCTAACGGTTTGTTCATTTTACAGGTTCTTTTCTAAGATCTAATCAAACTAATCCCTTCATTCATCCCTAAGTGTTAGGAGCTTAGTTTTTGGATCTTCAATAAACATACAAGGTATTGTATATTTTATAAAACTTTCTAAGCGTAAGTAAATACAGTAACTAAATGATACGACATTCACCACATGAGTATAATATAAATGTGTGTGACTGTGTATGTGTTTAATGTTATTTGTATTCTCATAAGTGATACATATTTAGATATTACGTACTAGATTTAAAAGATATGTGGGATCATGCTATTTGGAAATATCAATGTTATTTTCAAATGATCGATGTATCATTTTCATATTCACAAATGATGTTAGGTACTTGCAAACAATGGATATTAATTTCATTTTTTTGTCCATCTCACCAATCACCATTCATGCAGGCATCCCACCATGCATCTACATACATGTATGGTGATATATTTTTTTTTGATCGGCTAATTACACTCCTATTAATTCTCCCTTTTATCTCCTTAGTGGGGGAGGGCTCGATCCCTTGATCTTCTCTTTAATATACAACCCCCACACCACTCCACCACAATGGTGGGGTAGGGCATGGTATTGACATATAATGTAGTAACCGCTTGTGTAAAAAAAAATAAAAACAAATTATATTACGATTACAAACAAAAAAGAAATACGAAAGCAGAAATTACAATACGATTACAACTGAAAGAAACAAAATACAAGAATGGAGTAGAAGTAGAATAATGTGAAAACGCTGAGGATCGTGTTGAACACGGGGCCGTTAAAACAAATTTTCGAGTCTATTATCGAGAACTCGTTTTGTTTCCTAGGGTACAACAGCCGGAACAGCAATAGTGTTGCCGGAGTTGGCTCTGACCCGAAAGAAGTACCTGAAACAGTAAGAAGACAGAAAAGATTGCTGGAGAAGAAGTGTTGGTGAATGTTCAGAACAGTGTGTGAAGGTGTGTCTCCAACCAAGCGTCTCATTGGTATTTATAGGAGTCTAATTCAAATCAGTTTCGGAAAGCATTAAAAACGAAAATAAATGTCATTGAACGTCTTCAATGACATTTATTACGTTCTTAAAGTTTCAAACGAAACTGTTTGACTAGACCGTTACACCTCAGAGTTGTTGCTGCTGAACGAGCTGCGTGAGTCCGCGTCTGCGCACAACGGACTTCTCGTTCTACGTCAGCGGAACTGGCCCTCGCATCTGCGCAGACCAGGGCGCTACCTGGTTGTCTACTCGTACTTGCGCGCCATCACCTGCCACTGGTCCTATGCTGAGGACCACGAACCTGCGTTCAAAAATACTAAGGCGCCTCTCGGTGATGCGAAGTGCAAAGTGCGCCATCAAAACGCCACATTGCGCCCATCGCCTACGCCACACGCGTTTGCGAGTTCTAGAGTGTGAGCTCCTATGAAACTATAAGGAAAGAGTGTTCCTCCTTATATACTACTCATGGTATCATCACTCCTATGTGGGACAAGTTCCACTTTGTTTCATTTCAGCATCAAGTGTTTTATTCACCAATCTTTGAGCTTTCATTCATCTTAGCTCCGTTTTGGACGTGGTTTGGTTCGTTGCGAAGCTCTCACAACATAGAACATAAACCCACAAAGAAATATATAATTAAACCTCAGTTTCAAATATATATTTCAGTCCAAAGTTTAGGAAAAATCATTTCCTATATTTTGTGAAAATAGCATTTTCACCAAATTTCCAAGGTCCATTTATTTTTGGGAACTTTTATAAAGATTCTCTTCTGGCCTATTATTTCTAGGCGTAAACAGTAAACTCAAGTGTAGTTTCATGATAAAATTTTATTATTAATTCTATGAAAATAAATAAATTATAGTTGCATGTAGTTTAACTCTCCCCAAAGCACATGGATTCTAAAATCTTAATGCTACAAAAACCAAGAAATAGGAATCGAGACTTGAGCAACAACGTGGAGGAAGAGACTCTTTTGGTTCAGAGTCGTCTAGTATATGTAGTATTGTAGTAGGATTGGGTTCATTTGAGAACCCCCTCCAGTTGTGAGAACTTGAGAACCACTCTAAACCAATAATATGATGACACATATACCTATTACCATTATATTATTAAAGGGTATCATAGTAATTTAACCCCACCCCAACCCCACCCCACCCCCACTCAACAGCTTTATATTCCTTTTTTTTTTCAAAAAACACACTCACACACACATTACTCTCTCTGTCTTCTCTCTCTCACACACTCCTTTCTCTCTCTTCTCTCACACGACTCTCTCTCTCTCTTCCTCACACGTCTCTCTCTCTCTCTCTCTCTCTCTCTATAGATGATGATGGTGGTGTTGGGATCTGAATGGTGGTGGTATGGGGCGGTGGTTCGTGGCTGTGGAGGTAGGGGTTGGAGGGAGATGGTTGGGGGTCCGATGGTGGTTCTTGGGCGGCGGTCGGTGGTCGGCGGTGAACAGATCTGAATGGTGGTGGTATGGGGGGGCGGTGAACAGGTATGTTATTATTATTGTTGTTTTTATTATTATTATTATTATTATTATTAGTTTTTTTCTTATTATTATTAATTTTTTGTCATGGGTTTTTTTTTTTGAACAGATATGATGGTTCGGTGATGGGGGTGGGGGTATATCTGAAATGGCGTTTTGTTGATGGTGATGGTGGTGGGATCTGAAAGATGGGGGTTCTTTGAAGATGACGGTATATTCGATGATGGGGGGTGGATCTGAATGGTGTTTCGTTGATGGTGATGGTGGATCTGAAAAAAATGGATTGTGGTGGTATGGGGGGGCGGTGGTGTGGGATATGGATGGTGGTGGTATGGGGGTGGTGGTGTGGGATATGGATGGTGGTGGTATAGATGAAGACGGTGGAGGGGGGGACTGTGGTGTTGTTGGCGATGGTGATGGTGGTGTGGATGGTGGTTCGGTGATGCAGATGGTGGTTCGGTGATGCAGATGGTGGTGGGATGGTGATGCTTCGAAGATGGTAATGGTGGTGGTGGAGGCGATGGTTGTTGGTGGTGATGCTTCAAACAGGTTTTTTTTATTTATTTATTGTTATTATTATTATTATTATTATTATTATTATTATTATTATTATTTGTTGAAGATGATGATGTGTTTTTTGATGATGAAGTTTTTTTTTGCAGATGAAGGTTTTTTTTTTTTTTGTAAGGTAGATAAAACAATAGTGTAAAAACCTTTTGATTTATGTATTTTTTTTTGGAGTGGTGTAATGTATTTTTTGTAAGGTAGATAAAACATTAGTGTAAAAACCTTTTGATTTATGTGGTTACACTGGATGGTACAATGTATTTTTTACACAATGTATGGATGTTTGATTTGGTATGGTAGTTTACATTGGTGTAATACGAATGTATAGATGTTTTGACTTCGTTTTTACACTAGTGTTTTTTGTGTAGTAGGTTGTGTATGGTAAAATTACACCGGTGTAAATAATTACACCAGTGTTAATCACGGTAGGATTACACTGGTGTAAATATTACACCAGTGTAAATTAGTTTCGTCAGATCTATGTTATTATTTGTTGTAAAAAATTAAAGGATTTAAAAAATAAAATATAGTAAAAAATATGATTAAAAAATAAAATAGAAATAAAATATAGTTTAAAAAATCTGATTTTGTTAATTATTGAATAAATAATTCATTTAATATAATATTAGTTATATTTTCTCTCACATGGTGATTTACCCTAATACCCCTAATTGTACTTTACTTAATTAAAATATTCATAATACTAATTTAACTTGCAAGTAAAGACAAAATAGACAAACTTTTGATCTCAACCATTGATTTCACAAGATCAATGGTCTATAATGGTTCTCATGGTTCTCGCAACTGGAGGTGGTTCTCAAAATAACCCAACCCTATTGTAGTATATGTTTATATGAACAAAGGATTTTTAGTAAATGTAAGGTATATTGAGAGATGAAGACAATTGATATGGAAGGAGCCAGGAAATAGACCCAAAATATGCAGATGGAGTATGTTTATATAAATAGAAGTACCTGGTCAAAACTTTAGTGGGCCTGACTAGTATGGGTTGAAATCTATTTGACCGACCCAACACTAATTACTCTCTATGGTTATTTTAGAACAGAAATTACTATTGCTTACGCAATCTGACGCATTTTAGAGATTAAATTTTATAGATAAAACAAGAAAATTTAAATGATTTCTGAATGTGACAATCACATAGCCATTTCTTTCTGGAAATCTTTAATGGAAAGTTGCATCTTTATTTGCTCTGACTTTGAGGATGCTTTTAGGTGGCCACTTATGGACGTATGGGGTTGTTTCTTAGGCTATGGGGTGTGTAAATATTTCCTCCTCCCCCTGTTCACGTTAGCGCCACGTCATTTCCTCTTCTATTTTTTTATTATTGTTTTCATCATCATCATCAATTCACTTTTTATGGAGATTTGGGACGGGGAGTCCGGTGGGATTCCACCGTTTGCAACGGACACCGATCGGGGGTGGGGTGGGGGGGGGGGGGGGTACACCGACTATGAAACCCTGCAGCTCAACCCACCGAAGGGTCTCACCGATCCACACCCCTTGGTCTTAGAGCATTCTCAATAGCTTCATAATCCCCCATTTACTCACAACCACATATAGTATGGAATAGAGTTCTTATGGGCTTTATTGCGCCACGTAGATATGTAACATTCATACAATGAAATGACGTCCATTCAATTAAAAAAAACAAAAAGAAAACAACATAAATTGATTGGTTGTGACATATGGGCCCACTTGAATAGCTTATTGATGCTTACTATTGTGCTAACATTAGTTCAATAGCGTTCAGAAAATGAAGGAATGTGCTATTGATGGTTGTTTTGCTGAGGTGGAGAGGGCACAAATTGATACCACATAGCCTTGAGCTTGTAAACTAGTACTTCTATTACATGGAGTGTGACAACGTTTATAGATTTTAGCGTTTGGAATCAAATTAGGAAGGGAGACAAGGGTAGTGGGTGTTTGGTTTGAATGCCTAAAAGCTAACAAGGTGGACTCCATTTCTTTTTTCCATTTTCATTTTTAACCTTATCATGTGTGATTTTCATGTTGGTTTGGATTAAAACTGAATACTGTGGGTGCATGGATGCTCTTTTAATGAATGTACTAACCTTTAATTAATATATACCTAACAGACTTGAGTTTAAAACATCTCAATTTGAGTTTTTTATCTTCACATAACTTAGTTTTGAAAGGGTTAGATATCGCATCATTTTTATGTAAGGCAAAAACCATAACACTAGATCACTAAGTCAACTTAGTTTGAGTGCTTATCTAATAATATAATACATTAATATGTATTTACTTAATTACGATTTGGCCTATACTTTTTAAACAAGCTAAAATCATGTCGAATGTTATCACGATACATATTCTTAAGGTTAATAATAGTTTAGGTGTTAAAGTTTCATCAGTTTTAACTATATCTTGTTGTTATTATTATTATTATTATGTTATTAATATTTTCGTTATCATTTTTTGTTATTATATGTGTTGTTGTAATTGTTAATGTTTGTGTTGTTTTTGCTATTATTGATATTACTAAAAGTATATGTAATGGTCACGTGACCAGCCTTCGTGTAACAAGCTAGCAGGGTTTTTACGACCAGCCCAGTCCCTACTATCTCGGGTCCTGGTATGACCGGCCCGATTAATTTAAATCTTGGTATTTCGAGTATTTTATAAATTTATTTTCTACTAAACAAGGCACTTTAACTAAGTTTATAAACTTAGTAATATCATTTTTTTTGCCACAATTCCATTTAACATAAATTTGGGTTTTGAGGCGTTACGTTTAATAATAATAATAATTAAAAATAATAATAGTAATTTAATATTATTAAGTAATAATAGTAAGAATAATAATATGTAAAGTGTTGTTTAAAACGTCAACCCAAAATAACTAGTTATATATAAACATGACAATTTATCTACTAAATAATAATAATAATAATAATAATAATAATAATAATATAATAATAGTTATAATGTTATCTAAAACGTCAACCCAAAATAAGTGATATATAAACATGACAGTTTATCTAAACGACAACAATCCTAAATCCTTAAAAGGAGATTTTGGTATTGTAATAGAAACAAGATTTAGGTTAACTTGTATTATTGTAAATATAGAAAAAAATAAAAAGGAAAAAAAACGTGATTACCAAAAATAATTATTTTTCGGAAATAATACATCATTCTAAATTTATGCAATCCAATATTCATATCATAAAACCATTACATTGTCGTTTTGTTTTTTTTGCATCCTTTGTTATGTTGATTTACTTCTCATCTAAATCGATCTTATTATTAAGGAAATTATTTAGATAAGAACAATATATATGGCACTAGGTTATATCCTGAGAACTTTATGAGACAGACAACTCTAATATAAAGTGACAAAAAATATGTTTTGATATAGGATAGAAATTAATGTACTACAATATGAGAAAGCAACAATTTAGTTATGTGAATAAGAATAGAAATATATATTAAAGAGAGAATGTATGTTTGGCTGATGAGCAGAGATGAAGAAGCAATCATTTAAACAACTTTTAAATTAATCAAATCTCACTAATTTAGCACCATATCATTCAAATTACTTGCATATTCTCATCCAATTTCTCATATCAATTTCCAAAAAACTAATTTACATTCTATCTGAATTCAATTTTTAAGACTTACGTTTTATAATAACATCAATAGTGTTTCATACTTATCAGGAGTGTTTTATAATAACATCAATAGTGTTTTATATATCATTTTCATCACAGGCTAACATGAGGAGTATTGTATTTTATATGAACCTACAACTTTGTTTTACATGACCACAAGATTACAAAGTCAATTTTTGCAAGCCATAACACTTTATCTTAGTATTTTATATGAACATTATACTATGTTTTATCTTATCACTAAACATCAACATTTTACTGCGTTTTATATCATCACTAATATAAGGAAAACATTAAAAAGGTTTATAGAAGTAAATAATAATAATAAAAATGTTGCTTAAGAATGATTATGGCAAATAATAATAACAAGAGAGAGAAAAAGGAACCGTAATATAAATAAAGCGTTAAAAATGTTTCTAGAAGTTTAACATAAAATGACATTGATACCCTCATTTAAAACACATATTCACGATCCTATCATGAATTTTTATAATATATTAATTAAATTTTAAACACCTCCAAACTTTTAATCTCCACCATTCATCTTTAAATCCAATGGTTGAAAACACTTCCTACACAAAACTATTTTCTATAATGTTTTTTTTAGTGGTCGTTTTTCATTATTTCATAACTACAACAATTTGTTTATTTTGCCTGCGCCTATTGACAAACTCGTGTTAGTTCATTACCTAACAAAGTGATAAAGATTGAAATGAAAATACTTTAGGTTATCTTCACTTCGACGCTATAAAACTTATTCGAATATATTTCTATCTTTCTTTTTTTCTCAATGTAGAAGGATCCGGCCAGTGATCAAATTCAAACCCGTTGGTGATGATTATATATTGAAGGTGACATTAAATGTAGCGTCCTTAGCGTGTCGGATGAGACGTCAATGATCGGTGTTTGGATTGTGTGTAAATACATATATCATATATGATATATCCTTGTTTGTATCTCTGTGTTCATCATTGTAGTATGTTTAATATCCTATTCACGTACGATCCATGATTTTTTTTGGGATTATAATTTAACTTATGTTCATTATTGCCAATATAAATGGTACAAAAACAAATGCCGAAAGAGTTATTCCAATTCGTACATCAGTTTATTTTTTTTATTGTTTATCAAATATTAATAGGCAAAGTAAAATCTAACAAATCAAAAGAATGATTCAGTAATTATTAAACACACAAGTTCATGTGCTGCCTAACAAAGCAAAAGAGATCGAATTCTAAAATAATAAAACGAAAATAGAAATATTAATCTTGCTTGTGAAGTTCCTCTGGCATTTGATACCTTTGGCTCCATGGCACCGGAAGCCATCCGTTTCCTGACCAGAGTCCAACGGGTTATTCATAGCAATGTCTCGGCGCCACGAGGGAATGGGTTCGTTTTTAGCAGGTTAGGGTTTGCCATTCAGAAAGGGTTGGCGGCGCAGCTTGTTGCCCGCCTGCCCGCTATCTTAATGTAAGTTTTTCATGGTTTATAATAATAATAATAATAATAATATTCATTGATAAGTATCGATCAATGTCGAAATTTTTGCCTACAAGCTTGACAAGTAATCTCCATACAACTCGAATCAACCCTTCGAGTCGCTCGCTCTTTCATCTTCTCAACTCGCTCAACCTCCTCACGTGCGCGCTCCCAAATATGTCGCGCACGTGAGAATTCTGATTGAGCGAGTTCCATTTCTCGTTTAGTCATCTCCCTTACACGTTCTGCATACGCTTTCTCCATTGTTGCTATCCGTATTTGATCCGCTGCTTGAAATTTAAGCGACTCTAGCCGCCCGTTATCGGTTTTGGAGTCTTGGCAACCGAAAGATTGTGAAATCATACAGTGATCCGCCTGTGGCTGGATTGGCCTGAGGCTTATGGATAGCTGCAAGTCTAGAGATGGACCAGCACTCTCCAAAGGATAGTTTACGTTATCCGATCGGTATCGCATCGAATCCGACTGCCATGGAGAGGACCGTGAGTATGGTCCTCTTGTAGGGAGGAGCTGTAGTTCCCTTTGATCATCTTCCATTATATCTTAGAGAGAGAGAATGTATTTTAGAGAGAGAAAGTATGTGTGTGTGAAATTGAAGGTGGTAAAAGGGATGTTGCTCTTTATATAGCCCAATTTATCAAGTGGAAATTACAAAAGTAACCTTGGTTGCCATGCAAAATGTTATTGAACTGAGTTTTGTGAAATGACGGATTTGTCCTTGAATGGGTTTTGTGTGGATTTAAAGGTGGCTGACGTGAGATGGGTATTTTCGTCAAATGGAGTGGAGAGGGTACGTTTTCCATTGTACTGGGATTGGATTGGATTGGATTGGATTGGGTTGAAAGAAATGGATGGCGTTATTTGGATTTAAGTGCCTTTTTAGCTTTTATAATAATACTTCTTGCAAGAAAGGAATTGTCTCCTAATCTCATTCAACAAATATTTATTTGATAGTTTAAGTTGTGTAACTTGTCTCCTAAGTTAGATGTTGATTAATGAACTAAACGTACTTGGTAATGTCTTACTCATGGCGGTCTAGATGATCATATTAATTAATAAAAGTTATAATACATACAACTTACCTCATATTAAAAAATTTTATTTTTTTAATTATCGATTTGACTGTTGCTTAAATAAAATTTAATTGTTTTCCCTAAAAAACTGAACGCTCAATTCTTCTTGTTGAGTGTAGTCATCATAGACAAAAATAGTTTTAGGGTGGACGGGGTGGGTTTAGTGAGAACAATTCGGTGTGGGTCGACAACTCTGGAGTCTCAGCATAGCCTTTGGCGTGTGTCATTCGGCATATATAAATCGGTGTGTGTTTCTTGCTAAACACCGACATAACTTTTAAGGAGAGAGTGAGCTCTCTCCAAAATTAACAAATTATGTTTTTGTTAGTTTACTTTCTTTTATTTAATTTAAAAACTGGTTGTAACATTTGAAGCATACGAAACGAGTATGATTTCCGATGATTTGACGTATATGTGAAGGAGAGAAGTGTTGTGGTGATTTTGACAAGGTCTAAGACTCCTTGCACCCTTAATCAAACAATCTCAAACTAATGAAACCCAACCTTACAATTGACTAGTTAAACACTTGCATCACTAATTGATCGTTAAAGCATCGTTTTACCTTACATCTTGTCAAACACATTACACACGGCCTATGACGGCCAATTTGATAGACTATTACATCCACCGTTGTTCAGTAACATCCACTCCTAGTGAGCCTAGACTAGATCTCCATGGGATCCGTTAAGGGCTTACCGGTTTAAGTAAATACTTAATTCGCTTCCTGAATGAAGAAGTCATTTTTGAAGGAAAAACTGTGCGTCTGTGAGATTGTGTGCTCCTTCGTTAAAATGTAGCTTTCACAATTAAATTACAATTATATAAGCATATAGTTACCAACCCAGTGCCCAGAGGCGGAGCCAGGATTTCATGATAAGGGGGGCTTAGATTATTGGAGTGAGCGTTAAGGGGGGCTTGATACAACTTTATTGAATTTTAACCTTAAAAACAGGGGGCTTGATACAAATTTATCGAATTTTTACCTTAAAAACTTAACAAATTTAGGCCATTGGGGGAGACTTGATACCCCTCAGTCCCCCCCCTAACTCCGCCTCTGCCAGTGCCCCCTCTTCCTTCAGTTTCACCACATACCAAAGAACACACATGTATCCATTTAATAATTGTTAAATTCATATATTTTTCTTATATTATTATTATAATTAATTTTGGGCATATTTGGTGTAACTTTTAAAATACATAAAATTTTGAGACGTTCTTATTTTTACTTGAAACGAGTTGTGAATTATAATGTAGAAGTTCACGAAGTAGAAATGCACATATCATCAAAATTGTCTCAAGTCTATAATTACTTGATTATATGAACATTTACAATAAATAAATATTTTATTATTATATTTGATCATATTTGGTTTTTATTTTATAACTTTTAAAATGCGATGTTTTATAAATGTTTGAGTATGGTGTTATGACATGCTTATTTTTATCTACGCCTTGATATAAAATTGACACAAAATCGAGTTGCGAATATTAGTATATACAAGTTATCAAAACACAAACACATATGTCATCAAAATTGATTAACGGTTTAGTTTATTTTTACATAAAATGAAGGCATTTACCATTTTTGTTATTTTAATAATATAATATGACATGCTTATATTATTTTTTTTTATCCAAACCATTACAGGTACTATAACGAACTAAGCTGATGTCTGCTAAACATCCGTCATAACGAACTAAGCTAGTTTGTATGAATACTAAAGTTTTAATTCCAAAAATTGGTACATTTCTCCTCTACCGTTATAGCAGCACCATGGTATTGTGCCTTAGTAAATATATCGTTATATACCTTTGTTTAATCGATTAAATTTGTGTTAATTAACTAAGCAATAACCGGTAGCAGATCATTGTTCAATCGGCAAAGCTTATCTATACTAGATTCAAAGTTTAGTATTTGATTGGCAAATATTTATTAATTTCAAAAAAAAAAAAAAAAAAAAAAAACTGAACCGATAAACAAATCATGTTAGAAAAGGTGATAATTAGTGAAAATATAGAAGTGGCTTTATTTGTGGGGCTAAAATTGTCGGGTCGGGCCTTTGCTAGCAAAAAAGCAATCGACATCTTTGTGATCATCAGCTTGGCACGTGGATTGCCATGAGGTTCTAATGGATCTCGGGTCGGATATAAATTCATCACTCGGGTCAGGTGGAAGAGGGTCCCCGACTTTTTATAGATCCAACAACATCATCATATATGCGATAAATGAAAGATCTCCTAACACGTGCGCTCCCCGTGCCTCTTTCTTTTATAAAAAACATCAATTTGTTACAAGTTACTTTAGTGATGAGCTCGGTGTAATACCAGACCAGTACTGTATCGAAAGTCACCAAATAAGGGTATTGATACCAGTACTGAAAATACTCCGAATGGTATGTTATGATGCCGGTATGGTATTTGAGGTAAACCAAGCCAAAATATCGGTATTGCATCGAAAATAACGATCCCAGAAAAGCTAAAAGTGGGTACCGAATTGGTACCTAAAGTGTCTCGGCCGGTATTTTTTTGTTTCGGTACTCGGTATCGAATGTTTATCCCTTACTTGCTCCATCATGGTGTAAGGTAAAGATTTCTAGTAAAATTTATATCAAGCATTTGAGAAAAAATACTACTGCGTAGTTATATTTTTTTTAAGTTACCGAACGCAAATTATTAAAAAAAAAAATTTAAGAACAGACTAAGTGAACTAGAGGTATGTATTACTGTGTACAGAGGAGGCCATGCATTGTATTACTCATTGTTTTCATTCTACTGAGATGCATTACCTTGCATGTTATTACTATGTATGCATAAAATCATCAAATTTAATTGTTTGCTATTAAAACTTATCTCCAATTAAGAAACTAAAATCGATATCCATCAGAAAGCAATAAAGAAATTAATAAGTGTTAAATAATTAAGTCTATAGAAGTTACCAAATGCAAACCTATGTGTTGAAATGAGCTATACTAGACTTTAGATGTCCAAATTAATTAATTAAAATTTAGTCTAATGCACAACAAAGCATGTTTAGTTAGTGTATTAGAGTTGGGTTTTTGGCGGGTGTTACAGCTCAGATTCTTATCATCTGATGGCTACAAAACACACTGTATGTTGTGATAAACTTCTATCACATACTCTTTTATTATATTCAAGCAAACAAAGAATCAACAAGACTCAAGAACAAAGACTATCAAAAACAAAAGACAATAATCATACGTCTACATGCTATGTGCTTCTATAGACCACCAAACTTGACTAACCTATTTGTACTAGGAAAGGAAACCTAAAAAGATAACAATAAAAATAATAAACTTGCAGCTAAAGAAAAGAGACCTATTTGACGAAGGAAATAAAACTAACAGATTAACTAATAAATAAGATGTATCTTAATAAGTAGACTTCGTGATATATCCTTTAGTAGCCAACTCAAATCTTTTCAGCCTCATCTACGATCAAAACAAGTAGCCTTATCCACCTTCTCTGACCCGATCCGTCTTTAATATGCCAGTTAACCCGGGTCAAACAATTAAACGAGCCAACAACTAGCTTATATTTTGAGCAAATTGTTATCTACTCGTTTTGACGCTCTTCGGTCAAAGCTTGACATTGTTGTGCCAGTTCGCTTGAGAACGCATGTTAGACAGTTAATTAGTTGTAGTTCACTGTGTAGCTGATTAGTTATTTTGTTATTCCTCATCTTGTATATGTGTTATATCTTTAGTCTCCTCAATGTATAGAGGAGGCTAGGGATGTAAACGAACCAAATGAGAACACGAAAATGGCCTTGTTGGTGTTTGTTATGGAAATAATGTGTTCACAAACTGTTCAAGAACACTTGCCCGAACGGGGTTTTTGTTCGCGCTCGTTTGTTGAGGAAAAGAACGTGTTTGTGGTCATTTGTCTTTATATGTTAAATTTAGGTGTCGGACAAAAGCGAACACAATGAACGTAAACAAACACAAACATGCATTAATTAACAAACCAAGCACATTAAATTCCGAAAATTTAATCACGAACGTTGTCCGCTCAAAGTATACCAATTCAATTACCGAAATATACTTGATATAATCCTGATCACATAATGTCTCATAAAAACACAAAAATCATCATCATACTCAGTTTATCCCACCTATAGCAAAGCTAAGGTAGGGTCTGAGGAGGGTAAGATGTAGACAGCCTTACCTCTACCCTAAGAATAGAGAGACTGCTTCCAGTGAGACCCCGGCTCGATGTGGTTTGGTATCAAGCCTTGGACATAAGGCACAGAACACCTAGCAATCGGGACAAACCCGATCGGTGCATGTACCCCCTTTGTCTTTTGGCTATCAACGCCACCCACATGATGCATGATTAACCGTCCATCGTTTTTAACGTTATTTTCACGAAATTAGTAAAATAACGTTAAAACTAGTGCAACTTTACATTTGCCCCCGAGGGCCACACATATATACATTATATACGCACACCGTAAGTGGGGCGATAAAAATGTCATATGAAATTGAAATCCTCGTTTAATCCACCCAAAATAACAGTTAATCAAAATAGTTA
Source organism: Ambrosia x helenae (assembly GCA_030844895.1). NCBI lineage: Eukaryota > Viridiplantae > Streptophyta > Magnoliopsida > Asterales > Asteraceae > Ambrosia > Ambrosia x helenae. Next base: position 2,023 of record JAUTDX010003267.1, on the reverse strand, counting down.
AAGTAATACTCCCTCCGTCCCAATTTAAATGTCCTTATTTCCTTTTTTGTTTGTCCCAAATTAAATGTCTCTTTCCAAAAATGGAAATGTAATTTTCAGTTTTGCCCATAAAAGACAAAACACAATCACCACTTTTGAGGATATAATTGTCATTTTACCACATACAAAACAAAAAATTTATTAAAAATATGTTTTTAAACAAGGGACATTTAAATTGGGACGGAGGGTGTAGTAATATGTGATACACAAATGTATATTACATAATCTACCATTGGAAATTTTGAAATTCTTAAATTAAAAATAAAATGTTAAAACCCTAATAAACTATCGACAAGGTTGTAAAAAATCCCGATTAATCACCGATTAATCGGTGATTAATCGCTAGTCCCCACTTTACTGATTAATTTTAAGCTAATCACTAAATTAATCGGTGGCGGTCCAGGTTGTAAAAATCGCGATTAATCACGATTAGTCGTACCAAATTCATCGTACTTGGACCTTTAAAAACTCAAAATTAGGTCAAAAACGAATTCGAATCGGGTCAAAACTGGAGCAAATCGATCAAATCAACAAGTTTTTACGTCAAAAATTGGATGATAATCCATGATTTAGAACCAAATCGATGAAACTCCATGAACCCTGGTTGTGTTTGAAGGTTTCGTACGATGAAAGAATGAATGGGAGGAAAAAACGGGATATGGTGGACGATGAGGTGATTTAGGATTATTTATGTTTAGATATTTTAATATTTAACCCCAATCCATATTCACTTGTTTATATTTGGCCCTAAACTTCTAAATTTATACATATAAGATATAAAATTAACATTATATATGTATAAATTTGGAAAAAATATATAAAAAATCCAATCCGATTAATCCCGATTAATCCTGATTAATCCCGATTAATCCCTAGTCAGTACCTCACCGGCCGACTAGGCCTAGCGAGTTCTACAACTTGACTATCGAACACAAAAAAACATAATCGAACACATTACCGAACGTTCATGAACATAAATTAATGAACGAACGGCGACATCTATTCATGTTTGTTTGTTTAACTAAACGAACACAAATGAACTTCCACCAAACATTTCACGAACTGTTCGCTGAACGTTTTGCTTGTTTACAGCCCTAGAGGAAGCCATGCATAGTATTAGTCATTACTCACTGTTTTCATTCTATTGAGATATGATGCATTACCTTACACGTTATTACCATCAAATTTACTTTTTTTTTCTATTAAAAATTATCTCCAATTAGAAACTAAAATCGGTATCATCTGCAAGCTATAAAGAAATTAATAAGTGTTAAAAAAAATTAAGTATATATCTGGTTATGATATTGATTTTATTTCTAGTAAACGGTATATACATTACTTTGCATACCCACTTCTGCTCATACTTTCAAGTTTTCAACCATGTTAGGGCCACACGCACCAACCACTTGCCACGAAGCTTGATCGAACCAAAGAACTTATAAATTAATGACATAATTGTCTCATAACTAGGATCAATATGTAAAGTATTTGCTCCCATTGTGTAAGACACAACTCTTGATTAGTAGCATTTCACATTGAAAAACAAAAGAGAAAATTAAAACAATCAATTTGTTAATATACTAAAAGATAATAATTAAAAGCATATAGATTTACTGATGGGATGGTGGCACATTGCCACCATTGGTAAAGACAATACATTTAAAAACACTAACATCTGAAGGTCTTGAGCTCAAGTCGCATTGATGACATGATCAAAGAAATTCGTCTTACAAAATAAAAATAAAAGGCATCGTGTGTTTTCAAATTATATGTCAAAGATAATGGAATCCGTTAGGTCAATTAATAAGGGCAAGTTGAGACAGCCCCAAAGAAATAAGTTGTTGGCAAGTATTTGTCTTATGGACAGTGCACTAAAATTCATGGAAAAAGGTCTTACTTTAGTTAAGAAAAATAAAGTTGGAGCATGGGTCGTTGAGATTTTCTTGTCTTTTTAGTTTATTTAATTGAAGATGTGATTTTTAAA
>JAUTDX010003266.1:0-35706 GCA_030844895.1 Ambrosia x helenae | reverse complement strand
AACCATTTATTTGGATCCACGTCAGAACGGCGTCGTCATCACTGTCGGAGTGGAGTACATCCCGGATAGGATTGTGAGGCCGCGTCGTAGTTTGTTATGTTATGGTTTCAGGAGTTCTTGTGTTTCCGCCAAGTAGACGGGGGATCACTGTGTTTGCGGGGAAATACTGGAAGCTCAGAGGTGGGATCTACCATGGATAGGCTAAAAGATGTGTTTTGAAACAAGTTTTCAGTCGTTATGGATGGCGCCAATGAAGAAACAAGGAGTAGAAATGAGGATGGTATTTACCTCATAGGAGGTACGGGAGGCGATAAAACGTGCTTGTTGCAGGATATAACCTTTGCTCTACACCTTGGCTGGATCGAACCCGTAAAAAGAGAGACTTTGGGCAGTATGAAAGGAGGCGACCGCCTAGAGTTGCAAGAACTCGTGATAGCAGACACTAAAAATGGTGTTTGGCACAGTTTGTTATACATGTATGTTTGAGAGAATCAGATCCCGAATAAAGGAGTTGTGAGCTCCTTTATATAGGGAATACACGGGCCGGTTACCATTGAGCCATAACACGGCGATGGGCTTGAACCCGGGTTTTGGGCTTGCCTTCCTTTCGGCCCAATTGATTATGTCTTGGAAAAAGGAAAACATAAAGCAAACTAGATGTAATAAATGCAGGAGAGAGAAAAGAGGTACCGCCTCCACTGGTCCACGTTGCGCGTTGTGACTGGCTGCAGGTTCTTCGTTTTCTTCCTGCGTCAGGTGTGTCAGTCGGTGCAGTCACTATAAGTCTACTCCTTCGGAAGGTCATCTGAGGTGACGCCTGACACAGAGGTGTTGAGTGTAGCAAGTGGAGATAGGGGAGCTGCACCCTCCCTGCTGGCACTTAGACCTGGTGGGCCCGCACTGACACGCATCAGTAGGAATTTTCACGAGCCGAGCCAAACCGAGCGGACCTTTGCTCGTGCTTGGCTCATTTCTAAACTGAACCGAGTCGATCGGGTCATTTTACAATCGATCCGGAAACCGAGCGAGCATTGTTCAAGCGCACATTTTTTTGAGCGAGCGACAAGCGACGAGTGTTTTCGGACAACCATAAATTTGGGATGTTTTCTTTAGTATTCTCGCTGCGTAGTGATGACTGAGGTTCGACAGTTCAAGAATGAGGCTCTAGTTGAGCTAGTGAGGTGATGAGTATTCTACAGAGAACGGTTGTCGAGTTGTGGCGTAGGTTGATAACGAGAGATGATTGATGGTGGACAACTAATGGGAATAGGAAGTCAAGCATGTTTTTTCACGGCTTACGGTTTCACAATTAAACTTGTGTTAAGTTATCATTGGGTTGATTGGACCAATAACTATAAATATAATTGTATATATGCATATATATAGCCAAACTCAATAGAGTGGCATGTATAAAATATAAATATAATTGTAATTAATGTGTATATATATATTAATATATATATAATAAATTAATAAAAATTGTATCGAGACGAACCGAGCCGAGCGGACCTTTGCTCGTGCTTGGCTCGTTTACAAACCAATCAAGCCGATCAGCTCGTTTACAACTGAGCGGAAAATCGAGCGAACAAATTCCAAGCGAGCGGCGAGCAATCGGCAAACGCCGAGCGTTTTGAACAGCTCTACGCATCAGGTTGTGATAGGTCTGTGGCAAACCATCGTTGGGTTGGGCGATGGGTCCTGCGCTGGTGGATTGCACTATATGTGGCTTTGCAGGTATTGGCTCCGCGGAGGTTGAGACTTCGTGAAGGAACATCCGCAGAGGTTTTGCTGTCTTCAAACACTTAGCCTTGTAAATGGTATTGGTGATTCTGTCCACGGAGGTCTTGAGTCAACAATGTTGTGGGGTAGGGTCTGTCTTCGGGCTAGGAATTAGGATCCTATCCTTCAGATGCTTAGCTATCAAATCTCATTCTCAGTGACTTTCAATCATGTGTTAAACGCCCTAAACATTAAATTGCGAAAGGAATAAATAGGTTTCCATCATAACTCATACATAATTGACATTAGTGGAGCTTAGATATATATCTGATTGTATCTAATCTGTTCCTACCGATCAAAGTATTAAAGAAATAAATTCATATATACTTAATAAGATTCCTTCTAAGTATGTCCTTAAAACTTTCTTATGAAATCTGGACAATAAGGGACATCAAGTATAAAATATATGAAATATTCTCGTACACACGCAATGCCAAAATTTATTATGTGGGTGTACTAAGAGACCTAATAGATTATTTGGAGCATTAAGTGTCCTAATTATTACATGCAAAAGTTATAGAGGCGGGGGGGGGGACAACAATTTGATCTATCCTCATACTACACTTCTTACACTGGACAATGCTCTATCACAACTTCCCAGTATAGCAATATAGACATCTAACTATTCTACTTTTATGAACAACTTGTCGGTGGCCGGAGCATGACCGAACAAGTTACCACTTGATATCATAGAGGAGTCGTGACTAACCAGAACACGTGCATCACCTACTTGATTTAATTGATTTGTCAAAAAGTGAGTGGTCTATTACTAATTGTGTGGCAATATAGTAATGAAAGAAAATAAAGACCGTTTTCTTTCAACATGGGTTCAACAATCCTTGACTTGTGCCAAAGCTTTTACATAGACGATCAGCCAAGTCACACAAAAAAGTCTTGGCTTATCACCAGGACCGAGTATATAGACCGTACCGACCCTAAATGAGATCTTGATAATAGAGGATTAAGCCACTAAGTGTGTATATTTCCGCCCACAAATGGGCTAATCACTACTCGCCGGATTAGGTTAGCTCACAAGTGCATGGGTTGTTACACACTATGGGTACACTCATGAGTCCTCCACTTCCTAGTAAGAAACTCACAAGACCAAAACTAAGTGATTTATTAATTAACTCATTAAACAAAGTTTAGAATAGGAAGAATTATTAAGAACACAAAACACCACTTTTAAATAAAAGATAAACTATTTAATTCATACCAAGTTTCCTTCATCACCCTAGCAACACCAATATAAATCTAGCCTAGCATGGTTGATACGACAAGCTCACAAAGTTGGGTTCTTGTACAAGACATGGTGAAGGGTTGTATGAAGATTTCTAGGTGTTTTGGTGATTTCAAGTTGTTTCTCTCTTGAATGTGGTGTTTATGGAGTGATCCTAGGCTCCAAGGACACCTACAATCCTCAAAGAGGGAAGAAACTTCATGGAGAAGTGTTGGTTTTCGAAATGGGAAGGGATGCTCAAAATGTGGAGTGGAGGCCTCGATTTATATGCAAATCAGACCAAGCATGGCCATGCTTGCTGGTGTGGCACGCCCATGCTCGACAACATGTACTGTTGGAGAGTCCTTTTGTGTAGAATTGTCCACCCGCAGGCCTTGCATGGCGTGCCATGGGAAGGGGCACGCCTGAGCTTGCTGGTACAAATAACCATCTTGTCAGTTTGGTCGGTTGCAAGCCTTGGAGAACACGTTTCAAAGAGGCACGGCCGTGCTCAGCGATGTGGCATGCCCGTGCTTTGCATGAAAGTTGACTTTTGGCCTTTGTTGACTTGGAAATGTTGACTTGTTGACCCGAATAGTTGCACGACCATGCACGGTCGTAAGCACGGTCGTGCTGCAGCTGGCAGAGCTTGAAAGTCTTCAATTCTCGTCTGTTAGTGCCGTTTTGTGTCATTTTTCACTTCTTTTCACCTCTGGACCTCAGATCCTACAATTATCAACAAAAAGAAATAAATCTTGACAAAAACCAAGATAAAAGGTTGACTTGAGTATAAGATAGGTGAGAATATGTGTGGAAAACATGTCAATTTCTCGGCACATCAGTGATGTCGCTGGTAAAACCATGAAGTTGCACACTTCCGTGCGCTCATGTTTACCGTCTGTCATGGTGACCAGGAAGGAAATCATGCCCCGTGACATGATAACTTCATGGATAAAGCCGAAATTGGTTCATTCACTAGAAAAAGGCGGGCTTTGTCTTCCTCGTCCTGTTGTTGAAAAAACTGATTATACATTATATCAGTGTTGATGTCGCCGTCTAAGAACATATATCTGGTGTGATAATGTCCGAAGACGGCTGTGATTACGAGCGGTGCCGCAGATGATCAGCCGCCACGGACTTTAGGGAGAAGGATGCCAGCTTCCTTCCAGAGTTCCAGGAATTGTTGTTCTGGGATCAGGAACGCTTCCGCTGTTTCTAGCCTTTGGTATTCCCTCTGATCATGTTACAATGGTAGCATGGGGGCCAATGAATTATGTTCGTTTCAATGTTGCAGTTATTTTTCCTCCGCCCTCTTCACGGTTATCGTCATGATTGTTTCCACGCCCAAACCTGTGGACATTCTTTACCAAGTGGCCTAGTTGGCCGGTCTTGAGAGCGGCTTCGATTTCCATCTCCAGGCTGTAACAGTTATCCGTAAGATGGTCGTAATCATTGTTGTAGTCACAAAATTTTGTTGTATCTACATTCTTTCGCTTCCCAAGGACCTTGGGCTCCTTGAATATTATCTGCTACGTCTTGACCACTTGTAAAGGTGTTTTTGGTAGCGGGGTCCAATTGGTGTTCTTTTTGGGACGTCTCCGTTGTTCCCGCGATTGCTTATTTCTAAGAATCTGATGGGCGTCATTGGAAGACGAGCACTTGTCGTCGTCTGTAGACCCAGATATGCGCAACTAGACTGACTGCCTCCTTTTTTTGTTGTTGTTGTTGTTGTAATTTTGTTGGAAGTCACGCGCTTGTTTGAAAGAGCGCTCAAAATATGAAAAGATTTTGGCTGCCTGACAATTTCATCCCAAGATTCTGGGATGCCATCTTTGCCAGCAAGGCACTTCATGAGCTCCTCACTGCGGGCGCCCTTTATGAATCCGGGGCGCGTGAGTTCTTCTCTGCAACTCATTTGAAGCGCCTAGTTTTGTAGTGCACAATATAGTCCTCGAAGGACTCATTATCAGTGCGTTGCCATAATAAGACATGTGCCTTATCCTTGTTATGCTTTCCCCAAGTGGGAGAAATGACTAGAGAACTTCTTGATGAGATCATCGAAGTCCGTGATGCTCCTTGCGGGAAGGTTGTCAAACCATACTCTAGCGGCTCAAGTGAGTGTCTGAGCGAATAAATGGCACCAGACTTGAACGGCCAGAGCATAGTGCTTCACGCACATTACAAATCATGCAAGTGATCAGTTGGGTCTCGGAGGCCATCGTACTTTCTGATGCTGCTGGGGAGTTTAGCTTTCTTATTGATACAAGCGATGGCAATCCGCTCACAGAGCTTGGAGTTTGCTGGCGAATGACTTTGGCCTATATGGTTTTACCAGGTCGTCATCTGCGTTGTAGTGAGCCTCGTAGGTGCCTGCGGTGGTCCTAGAGGCGTAAGGGTTACTTGGCACGCGGTAGTCCCAATCGCTGGTGTACTGGTACCCATCTGAGTTATCAGTTGATTCGGTGTAGCCCCGGTTGCGTGTGTTTCCACCGTGCCCTCCGCTACGACCCACCGGTCATCAGTTTTTTCTTTCCCTTTTCGGCTTTGTTTGTTCGAAGGGGAGTCAAGATTGAGCCATTTTCCCGTGCTTTTTTGTTTTGCAAGCATCCGCTAATATTTAGCGTTGTATTTTGCTTGCTGTCTGGAAAACCATTTATTTGGATCCACGTCAGAACCGGCGTCGTCATCACTGTCGGAGTGGTGTACATCCCGGATAGGATTGTGAGCCCGCGTCGTAGTTTGTTTTGTTTATGGTTTCAGGAGTTCTTGTGTTTCCGCCAAGTAGACGGGGGATCATTGTGTTTGCGGGAAACACTGGAAGCTCAGAGGTGGGATCTACCATGGATAGGCTAAAAGATGTGTTTTTGAAAACAAGTTTTTAATCGTTATGGATGGCGCCAATGAAGAAACAAGGAGTAGAAATGAGGATGGTATTTACCTCATAGGAGGTACGGGAGGCGATAAAATCGTGCTTGTTGCAGGATATAATCCTTTGCTCTACACCTTGGCTGGATCCGAACCCGTAAAAGAGAGACTTTGGGCAGTATGAAAGGAGGCGACCACCTAGATTTGCAAGAACTCGTGATAGCAGACACAAAAATGGTGTTTGGCCCAGTTTGTTATACATGTATGTTTGAGAGAATCAGATCCCGAATAAAGGAGTTGTGAGCTCCTTTATATGGGAATACACGGGCCGGTTACCATTGAGCCATAACCACGGCGATGGGCTTGAACCGGGTTTTGGGCTTGCCTTCCTTTCGGCCCAATTGATTATGTTTTGGAAAAAGGAAAACATAAAGCAAACTAGATGTAATAAATGCAGGAGAGAGAGAAAGAGGTACCGCCTGCCACTGGTCCACGTTGCGCGTTGTGACTGGCTGCAGGTTCTTCGTTTTCTTCCTGCGTCAGGTGTGTCAGTCGGTGCCTGTCACTATAAGTCTACTCCTTCGGAAGGTCATCTGAGGTGACGCCGAACACAGAGGTGTTGAGTGTAGCAAGTGGAGATAAGGGGAGCTGCACCCTCCCTGCTGGCACTTAGACCTGGTGGGCCCGCACTGACACGCATCAGTAGGAATTTTCACGAGCCGAGCCGAACCAAGCGGACCTTTTCTCGTGCTTGGCTCATTTCTAAACTGAACCGACCCAATCGGGTCATTTACAATCGATCCGGAAACCGAGCGAGCATTGTTCGAGCGCACATTTTTTTGAGCGAGCGACAAGCGGCGAGTGTTTTCGGACAACCATAAATTTGGGATGTTTTCTTTAGTATTCTCGCTGCGTAGTGATGACTGAGGTTCGACCGTTCAAGAATGAGGCTCTAGTTGAGCCTAGTGAGGTGATGAGTATACTACAGAGAACGGTTGTCGAGTTGTGGCGTAGGTTGATAACGAGAGATGATTGATGGTGGACAACTAATGGGAATAGGAAGTCAAGCATGTTTTTTCACGGCTTACGGTTTTACAATTAAACTTGTGTTAAGTTATCATTGGGTTGATTGGACCAATAACTATAAATATAATTGTATATATGCATATATATAGCCAAACTCAATAGAGTGGCATGTATAAAAATATAAATATAATGGTAATTAATGTGTATATATATAATTATATATATATAATTATATCTATAATAAATTAATAAAAAATTGTATCGAGACGAACCGAGCCGAGCGGACCTTTGCTCGTGCTTGGCTCGTTTACAAACCAAATCAAGCCGATCAGCTCGTTTACAACTGAGCGGAAAATCGAGCGAACAAATTCCAAGCGAGCGGCGAGCAATCGGCAAACGCCGAGCGTTTTGAACAGCTCTACGCATCAGGTTGTGATAGGTCTGTGGCAAACCATCGTTGGGTTGGGCGATGGGTCCTGCGCTGGTGGATTGCACTATTAGTGGCTTTGCAGGTCTTGGCTCGCGGAGGTTGAGACTTCGTGAAGGAACATCCGCAGAGGTTTGCTGTCTTCAAACACTTAGCCTTGTAAATGGTATTGGTGATTCTGTCCACGGAGGTCTTGAGTCAACAATGTTGTGGGGGTAGGGTCTGTCTTCGTGCTAGGAATTAGGATCCTATCCCTTCAGATGCTTAGCTATCAAATCTCATTCTCAGTGACTTTCAATCATGTGTTAAACGCCCTAAACATTAAATTGCGAAATGAATAAATAGGTTTCCATCATAACTCATACATAATTGACATTAGTGGAGCTTAGATATATATCTGATTGTATCTAATCTGTTTCCTACGATCAAAGTATTAAAGAAATAAATTCATATATACATAATAAGATTCCTTCTAAGTATGTCCTTAAAATTTTCTTATGAAATCTGGACAATAAGGGACATCAAGTATAAAATATATGAAATATTCTCGTTCACACGCAATGCCAAAATTTATTATGTGGGTGTACTAAGAGACCTAATAGATTATTTGGAGCATTAAGTGTCCTAATTATTACATGCAAAAGTTATAGAGTGGGGGGCAACATTCTGATCTATCCTCATACTACACTTCTTACACTGGACAATGCTCTATCACAACTTGTCTCCTTAGTATTTAATGTACTTCTTGCAAAGTTTTATGGATGCCTAAATATGGGCAAACTTAGATTTCTTACTAAAACCAAAGTATTACCTCATCAAGAGAAATAACAACAAACATCATTCGGGTGTTTTCTATATTAAAATCAATGGGTCTTCCAAGTGTTAGACCTTAAGCATGGTGAATTCATTAAGATTTCTAAGGTCAGTGGGTGCAGTAAAAGTCCTTATCATGACTTTCCGGAAGTACAAGATGTGAGGGAGAGACTCGTTGAATTTAACTCCGAATTTTACATCGATTATTCCTCTTGTACACCTTACTGCACCAACTCTTACACACTTAGAAGCTAATATTGCTCCTTATATACCTGAAAATAAAAACACATAACTAAAGCTAAATTTTGTATCATAATAAACCCAATGTTCAACTCAGGAGGTCATAGGCCATTAACTTTGATGATTATGTAACTTACCTGGCTAATACAAAAATGGATGTTTGGAAAGTGTACCAATCCTACCTCCTCTAATTAAATCATTAGCATCAATCAATCTTTTAAATGGAATAAAGCTATTATTAGCAAAACTTAATTCCATAAATTAGAACAACATTTGGGATTTGGTTAAATAACCTAAAGGTATTCATAATTAAACTAGATCTGAATGGGAACATTAAAAGATAAGATTGATTGTAAAAATCATACTCAAGAGGGATTAGATTATCAAAGAATCTTCTTATCTATGTTACAAAAGATTTCTTTGAGGATCATTACCATCCTAGTAGCTCATAATAACTGAGAGCCACATTAGATGGACATTAAAACAATTTTCGATAACAATGACCTACATGTTCATTAAACAACCTAAAAGTTCTAAACTGAAGGTTAAGAACGCTCTGTTTGTAAGTCACCAAGATCCATGTACGGGTTGATGCAAGCATAAAACGTGTTGGAATCATAATGTATTACTCTTCATCAAGAACCAACTGTTTTAAAGCACCTACCTCAATATGAGTGGGAGCAACTAATGAAAACTTGTCCTTACATAGATGACGTTTCTCTTGACAAGTATATGTTACCTGAGTCAAAGCATTATTCATGCATATTTTGCCATGATGAATATCATGGATTCCTCTTGCGTGATAGGAATCAAAATACACCGAGATAGACCCAACAGGATATTAGTTTCATCCATAAGTTTTACTCTAAGCGTGTCCTTAAATATGTAACATACAACATTGCTCTCTTTTAGAGGATAATAGGATAAATGAAATTATTAGCTTATGCTTCATAATTTAGTAGTCGTATGTTAATTTAAGTCTATGCTTGTTTATGATATTGTTCGTATTGCTTAACACTAGACTTGTCTAGGTTATTGAAAAGCATCTAATGGAACATTACAATATCTTTAACAAGCAAGAGACTATAATCTAAAGAAGAAGTGAGAACTTAAAGTGATTTACTACTTTTATTATAAATTTATTATATTCAAAGGAAATCAAGTGTCAATTTTGGAGTACATCATAACGTCAGCAGACATAACTATCTCATGGAGGAGTCATAAGGAACTGTTAACAACAACCAAAGTTATAATGACATAATGTGTTTCCGAACACAACAAAAATGGTCACTAAATGTTGTGGTAAATTTATCAGTTGACTCATAATTTATTATCTCCGTTTAAATACTATATTGAAGACTTATTATGATAAAGTCAGCTACCCTAATTTCTCGAAAGTAACAGTTTGAGTGAAGCTGCATTAGAGTTCGATACGAAATTATTGTTCGCTTATTTTAACAAGTTGAGGGAATTAGAATTTTGTATCGAATGAATTCATGATATGCTTATGGATCCAATAACAGAACGTCTGTTACCCATAAGTCTCACACTAATGACCATGTACAATTAAATATCTTACTATGAATTACAATGATTAATGATTAATTTTTCCTCATTTTGATTTGTTTGTCTAATAGTATGTTAAGCTGGCATAATGACATAACCACAATAATGTAACAAATCAACTGAAGGGGTAGCGTACCAATTCTGGCGTGCAGGAGCACCCAACCCGACATACCATTCGAATTGGTTAACTTCAAGAGCACAACACACCTCCGCAGAGCATCAGCCCTTGGTGGAATCCAGGCTTCATGTACATCACATACGCAATGCTATCCACCCGCATCACACCATGCGCCAGTCCTGGAGATGGTCTCTCGTGAAAGATAACAGCAAGATGCACCTCAGGGCTGCTGCGCCTATCCGGCGCCCCAGCAGAGAGGATGTAGTTCCCCTGAGCCCCACTTGCTGCGCAGGTTACTAGGTGTCAGGGGTCACTTCATTTAGTCTTTCGGAGGAAGCTAAGTCGCTTGACACATCCTGATGCAGGAAGAAAAGGAGGCCACTGCAGTCAACCACAATGCACCACTTGTACGGTGCCAAGGCGCCACCCCTGACAGCCAATCACACCGCGCCACATGGACCAATGGCAGGGCACCGTTTCACTTGGTTTGATTTATACAAACCATTGGTCCAAACCCAACTGGATGGGCTTCTCAAAGGCAGGCCCAGTTCTCGGGCCCAAGCCCGTCGCTCCTGTTATGAGTCGTAGCGCCTGGCCCATGCACCCTCCATAAAAAGGAGACTTCACCTCCTATCTAGCGATTGATTAATACACACACTCAAACACACACACACACACACACTTGTAATACACTTGTATCTCTTTCTTTATACTTTTAATCATTCTAGTAAAGATCATACTTTTACAGTGGACGTAGGTCAACGAAACCGAACCACTTATATTTTCTGTATTCCTTTACTACATCTTCATCCCTTCTCTATCTTATGGGCCACGGATCTAGTCTTAGTGTGAGCAAAGGATTATATCCTGTAGCGAACATGAGTAGCCACCCCACATTGTACTCCCTAGTTATACTTGTTGTTTCTTCATTGGCACCTGTATCGGCTGAAACCCATGTTTTCTAAACCAGATCTGTTAGCCCACCCATGGCAGATCCCAACCCTGCCGAAGCTCCTGTTTTCACCCCATCCACTATGCTCCTGAGTACACTGGTGGGAACATCAGGCACTCGGAGAATGAAAACAAAGAACCTGCTCAAGAACGCGCAAGGCAGTATAGGCGCTTGGCTACTCCGACCCGGATTCTAACGATGATCATGTAGTGCCCATTGATCCAAACGAGTGGCTGTTCCAAAAGCAGATGAAAAACACCGCTATCTACCAGCAAATGCTTGCAAAGCAAAAAGCTGGAAAAACAATCAATCTTGGCTCCCATTTGGCTAAACATAGACGAAAAGGGAAAGAAAAAGATATTGACCAGTCCAAGGGTCGTGGTGGAGGTCGTGGTAGAAATACACACAATCAGGACCATGACAAATCAACGGAAGAGTGAGACGGTTACCAATCCACCTGTGAGCTAGACTATCGTCAGTCTAGCCATCACCGTACATCGTGCAACATGTCCACGATGTCACACTGGAAGGCGGACGACGATCTTAACAGGCCATACAAGCCTAAGCCATTCGCAGCAAACTGAAAATTTTGTCAGCAAATAGCCACCGCTCCCATTGAGAAGCAGGCTAAACTCCCTAACAACATTCGCAAGTATGATGGCCTGCGCGACCCTACTGATACCTTGCACGACTTTGAATTTGCGGGAACCACATTCCTCTGGCCGGTTCAGGTCTGGTGCCATCTGTTCGCCCAGACGCTCACTAGAGCCGCCAGGGTGTGGTTTGAAAATCTCCCTGTAGGAGGAATTGTGGACTTTGATGACCTCATCCAGAAGTTCAAAGACCACTTGTCCCACCTCATGAAGCTCAAGAAGGACAAGGCGCATGTCCTCCTATACCAGCACATCGAAAATGATTCCATCGAGGACTATATCGTGAGCTATAACAAGGAGGAGCTACAGATCGGATGCGATGAAGCACTCACGCTCGCAAGCTTCATCTAGGGAGTCTACATTGAGGAACTCATGAAGACCCTTACAGGTAATGACGAAATCCTAGATTCCTGGGATGAAGTAATCAAAGCATCGAAGATCTTGGCATGCTTCGAGCGCTCCTTCAAATAGCAGCATGGCTTCTAACAGACCCACAACAACAATAAAAACATAAATAAGCAGTCTGTTTGGTCGTGTATCTCAGGCTCAACAGACGAGGGCAAGTATCGTCTGCTAATGACGCCCGCCACACGCTTAGTGTATCTCAGGCTCAAAAGACGGGAACAAAGGGCACACTCCAAGAAAAACACTAATTGGACCCCTCTGGCGAAGACACGTTCTCAAGTTCTCAAGACTGAGTAAATCACTTTAAGGAGCCCAAGGCCCTTGGAAAGTGGAAGAATGTGGAGACCAGAAAGTTTTGTGATTACCACAACAACTATGGCCATCTTACAGACAATTGTAATAGTCTGAAGTTGGAAAAAGAAGTCGTTCTCAAGACTGGCCAACTGAGCAACTTGATCAAGAATGTCCACAGGGGTGGGTGGAGGCACAACCAGGATGACAACCGCGAAGAGAGCGGGCAGAAGCGGAATTGCAACCTCGAAGCAAACATGATCCACCGCCCCCCGCGCCACCACTGTAACATGATCTGAGGGAACGCCAAGCACCAAAAACAGGGCAAACGTTCCTGAAAACAAAACAATGACACCTGGAAGGAGGCGGATGTCCTCCTCCTCAAGGTTCCCAACGACCCGTCATCCACGGCGCCTTTAGTCATCACAGCCTTTTTCGGACATTATCGAACTAGATATATGTTCCTAGACGGCGGAAGCAAAACTGATATAATCTATGATCATTGTTTTCAAAAACTGGACAAGGAAGACAAAGCCCACCTCGTTCCAGTTAATGAACCAATCTCGGCCTTTATTCATGAAGTCATCATGCCACGAGACATGACAACTTTTCCAGTCACCTTGACTGATGGTAGACATGACCGCATAGAAATGTGCGACTTCATGGCCCCACCAGCAATGTCACATCATGATATTTTGCTCGGGCAGGAAGGCTTGGTGCGTTTCAACGTGAATGCGTCAACCGACATCAGATCATTGGCTTCCTTACCCGCACATTAGGGGCAACAAGGAATGTCATGCAGTCGACATAACAAAGCACCTAAAGATGGCCAAAACAGAGGCCCGTTTGGAGCCAGAAAACTGGGTTCTTAACCCTAAATTCCCGGATCAAACGGTGGTCATCGGCCATGTAATCCCCGACAACATCCGGGCGCATTTAAAATAGCATCTCGTCAAGAACATTTACGTCTTTGCTTGCCAGCCATCCGATATGATTGGCATTCCGCGCGAGGTCGCGGAACATAAGCACAACACGTAAAGATCGGTGGAGTCAGTTGTAAAGAAGAAGCGCAACATGGGGACGGAGAAAACAAAGTCCATGAATGAACAAGTAACAGAGCTACTCAATGCAGGCATCTTATGCCCAATCCGCTAACAAACTTGGGTTGCCAACCCAGTCATGGTAGGCAAAGCAACGGGGGTATGGTTCATGTGCATTGACTACAAAGATCTGAACAAGGCCTGTCCAAAGGACTGCTACCCTTTGCCAAAAATCGACCTCAAGGTGGACTCCCTTGTGCCTTACCGATTCAAGTGTTTCTTGGATGCCTACAAGGGCTACCACCAAATACAGATGGCAGAGGAAGATGACGACAAAACAGCCTTCCGCATAGACATGGGCACTTTTTGTTATACAAAAATGACCTTTCGCCTGAAAAATGCGGGAGCTACTAATCAACACCTGATGGACAGCACCTTCATTAACGAAATCGGCCTACACTTGGAAGAGTATGTCGATGACCTTGTCATAAAAAGAATGGAAGAAGAGCATATTTTGGGGGTACATACAGAAAACGTTTGATCAGCTACGCAGGGTGCGCATGAAGCTGAACCCCAGCAAATGCTCCTTTGGCATGTAGGAAGGTAAATTCCTCGGGGTCATTGTCACGCGTGACGGATTCTGCGTAAACCCCCAAAAAATCATGGAGACCAAAAGAATGTCTTCCCCAGCATCTATTAAGGAAGTACAAACACTCACGGGCCGACTCGTCGCCCTCAACCGCTTCCTTTCTAATTACTCTTCTAGATCTTTTCCTTTTGTGGTTACTTTAAAAAATTCTTTGAAAAAGAGAAATTTACATTGGACTCCTGAGGCGGAAAAAGCTTTTCAAGAAATGAAACAATGTCTTATGAACCTCCCAACTTTGACTGCGCCCCTACCCAAGGAACCGCTAACGTTATACCTATCCATCACGAAAGGGCCATTAGAGCGGTACTCCTTGCGGATCGCCAGAGAGTTCAAACACCAATCTATTACATTAGCCGCACCCTTCTGGATACGGAAACAAGATACTCCACGATGGAAAACCAGGTTCTCGCTCTCATCCATGGCTCGCGCAGACTACGGCGGTATTTCCACGGATATCCCATTAATGTCCTAACTGATTACCGAATCAACGATGTACATCGTAAACCCGAAATGTCGGGTCGCCTCGCAAAATGGGCGATTCAGCTCGGAGAGCACACCATCAATTACAAGCCCAGACCCGCTATAAAAGGGCAGGTACTTGCTGATTTCGCAATAGAGATACCCGCGGATAAAGTCCAAGACTACTTGATAGAGCAAGAACCCGCGCAACCCAAAGATGAAACCAAAGAATGGTCCCTCTACACTGACGGGGCCTCCAATAGCGATGGGTCAGGCGCGGGACTACGCCTTATCAGCCCAAATAACAAAGAATTCACCTACGTCATCTGCCTAGATTTTTGAGTCACAGACAACGAGGTGGAATACGAAACTTAGCTGGCAGGCTTCCGCATTGCAGAAAAAAAATGGGAGCCCGCCACCTATTGGCACACGTGGATTCAATGCTTGTCGTAGGACACATCAACGACACTTATGGCGTGCACGACGCTACCATGGCACTCTACCTTGAACAGGCCAAACTACTCATGCGCAAGTTTAATTCTTATACTATCATCCATATCAATATAAGCGAGAATAAACCTGCTGACGCACTGAGAAAAATGGCCTCAACGGTTTTCGAACACATGGTCAAAGACATTCGCGTCGAGCTGCTAGATAAACCATCCATCCCACTGCGACAGGTCTATGTCATCCAAACATGCAACACGTCTTGGATGACCCTAATCAAAGCCTATCTGGCTTTCGGAATCCTGTCTGAAAACAAAGCAGCGGCCCGAAAAATCCCATACAAGGCTTTACACTATCAACTGACCAACTGTATTCTCTACGACCACTCTTACCTAGGGCCGCTACTCCGCTGTGTTGACGCCGCCGATGCCTCTTTCTTCATTTGAGATATCCATGAGGGCATCTGTTGATTGCACGCGGGACCCAGAATGGAAGTCGCCAAGTTGATGAACGCAGGGTATTACTGGCCGGGAATGCACCCAGACGCAGTGGCATAATTGTGCAAGTGCGACTCCTGCTAGCATCACTTGCCAAACACTCTGCGCTCAGAAACGACTTGGTGCCTATTACTGCGGCATGGCCATTCCAAAAGTGGGGAATAGATCTTGTTGGGCCATTCCCTACAGGGCAAGGAAACGTTAAGTTCCCAATCGTCGCAATCGACTACTTCACCAAATGGATTGAGGCAAAACCCCTAGAAAAGATTAACGGGGCGCACGTCAAGAAGTTCACTTGGGAATTTACTATTGGAAGATTCGGCTTACTGTACCAAATTGTGAGTGACAATGGCACGCAATTCACAGACTAGCATTTGCAAGAATGGCGTTCAACAGATTTTCACATCTGTTGCACAGCCACAAGGAAATGGACAAGTTGAAAGAACAAACCGTAGCGTAGTTGAAGGCATCAAGGTGCGGCTCGGAACCAAGAGAACGGGATCGATCGATGAGGTTCCGCATGTTCAATGGTCCCATTGCACACTAACCAAGACGAGCAACGATGAAACTCCGTTTAGTCTAACATACGGTTCCGAGGCAGTTATACCCATCGAAATTGGGTGCCCCTAGGCACAGGTGCTCATGGCGGACAAAGGAACAAATGACGCAGAGCTCCGCCTAAACCTTGACTTGCTAGAGGACGACACGAAATCGCCGCAATCGAAGAAGCCAAGTACAAGAATCAGTTAGAGCGCTACTAAAATCAACGGGTCAAGTTGTTCAAATTCAATATTAGCGATTATGTCTTCCGCAGTAATGAGGCCTCTAACGCTGAGAAGCACAGAAAGTTGGCTCCTACCTGGGAGGGACCATACAAAATCCAAGAAATCTTGGGAAAGGGTGCCTATGCGCTTGGAAATCTAGATGGCACACCTATCCCTCTCTCTTGGAACACAGCGCAACTTCGTACTTGTTGTATTTAACATTCTTTTGTACTACTAAGGGCTACACATGCCTCTATTTTTGAGCTCTAATGAAAATTTTTCTATCTATTTACTGTATTCATTACTTAGCGCATTGCTCTTCAAGGCGCGGGCATTCTAAATACCCAAAGCCGGACTACGCATTCATTACAAAAAGCCTACGTGAAAAACATTCCAACAGGTGTTCAACTCATAAGGAATAAAAGTGCTTACAAAATAAAAGAAGAAAATATTTCATTGCATGTTCACAAAAGAGGCGCTAACGGGCATGGTATTTACAAGAAAAGAAAATATTACAAAGCACATATTCTACATCAGAGCCATCATCGTCGATGCGCTCTTCTTCCTCCTCATCATCATGGGCTGTTCCTAATGCACCTTCACCCCTAGCCACTTGGCGCTCCTTCTCCAAGCGCTCCGCCTCCTCCTACTCTGCCTTCTTTTGCGCCTCTGCACCCATACGGTCGGATTGTTTAATGTAGTAACAGAGGGCGCCAGCTGGATCGGCGAAGCAAGTGTAGTCTTCAATTCAATCACCTTCAGGATAGGGAACTGAACTTGCTCGAACTATACAAGTTCAGCTCATATTCCTCCTGGAGGGATTTCCATAGTGCTCCTCTTGATCGAGTCTATCACCATTTAGTGCCTGATGATAGCCACTATCCAACCCCATCGAAAATCCATCAACGCACGCATCAGCGGCTATGGCAGTGACCTGGTCCCGAGCTGAGGCTCGTTGCAGATGAACTTGAAGATCTACAAACAAACCATAAAAGGTTAGCTAAATTCAAAGCAAATTACAAAAGAAAGGGGGACTCAAAAATTACTTACCCCGGAGATACTAGCGGCCATCACCCATTGCATGGCCTCCTAGGCTTTCTCTTGGTCGGCGGCGGATTAGTCGAGTAGGGCTTTAACATTATCCGCATGTAGAATCGCACAGCCCGAGACTCTTCCAATGACGCCTTCTCCAACTCTAGATCCTCCTTCACTCGCATAAGAGTCAACTTCTCAGACTCTAAAAGTGAAACGTAAGAGGTTGCAGCCATCAGTTCCTTGTCTTTTATCTGGAGCTCTGATCGCGCCTCCGCAACATTTGAATCTTTTTCTTCTAGGGCCTTAGCATGGCTTTCGGCGGCAGCACGCAGCTGTGAGTTCTCAATTTCAAAAATTTGAATCCTCTCCCTGGCCTTCTTCATATCAGCATTGGTGCGAGTGCAGGACTCCGTCCACCTCTTTCGTTGCGCTGCATGCTCTGTCTCCAGCGCCTTAACTTTATCCTTGGCCACATAAGCGCGACCTCGGTACCTTTCCACTTTCGCCCGAAGCTTCTCTTCTCTTTGAACCTGAACACCCTTCGCATCGTTGAATTCTGCAATGCTGCGTTGAATTGCAGGATCACGTCTCTCCAAAGAATATATCGCCGCACATTGAAGGGCTTGGTGCTGATCGCTCCAGGAAATCTTGATATCCCGTCTCTTTTGAGGGATGGCCTCAGCAACGAACTCCTCCGCCACAGAGGGTTGGTGAAGCGCGAGCTCTCGCGAATACTCTATGAAGGCGGAAACTTTTATCGCCCTCGGAGTAACTCGATGCACTCATAAGACCACTTTTCTTCCCACCCGCTTGAGGAGATGGGTTCTTCAAAAATTGGCCAAATGGCATCTCGCCCATCTGGCCCGAAGCACTTTCACCACACCCAGCACCTCCCGCTGGGGGGGGGGGGGGGTTGAACAACAAAAGTTTGATCAGCAGCCTTCTTCACGGCATAATCGGCCCAAGCACGGCTTCTGCCGCCTCCTTCGCAGCTTTCTCTTTCTCAGCTTTTTCTTTAGCAAGACTAAGTCTCTGCGCCACGAGTTTTTCTTTCTTGAGACGGATCCTCTCCGCATTCGCCTTCTTCGCAGCTTCATAAGCCAATCGCTTGGCCTCAACCTCTTCACACTTTCTCTACAACCTTTCTACCCCCAACTTCTTCTCCCTCTCACCAATAGCTAGCTTTTCAGCTATGCGCTTTTTGGCGATCTCCGCCTCTAAAAGAGTTAGAGAGGAAGAAGAAGAAGGGACAACTTTTGGGGCAACCACACCGAAAGAATAAAACAAGTTAGCAACCAACATTAGGAGAATGGCAAAACTAAGGTTGAGAAGGTTACCAGGCGTTTTCTTTAACGTCTTATGTAGAATGGGCTCCAGGCGTGGGGGGAGGAGTAATGTTACACCCTCTCCTCCACCCTGCATCACCACCTTCATCACCTTCCTCTTACTCTTAAGACGTTGCTTTAAAGACTCTGGCTCTTCGGGCGCATCTTCAGAAGTGGAGAGCTCCTTGCGCTTGTGCTTTGACCATGATATGTTTTCTCACCATCTGCACTCAAAGGCGCAGCCTCAAACACCTCTACATAATCTGATCTAGAAGTATATGAGTGAGTCCGGGACGCCATTTTCCTGCTCCCATGCGACCCAGTCACTCTGGAAGGGCGCATCGGATGATGAAACCCTCTAGAAGAACTGGTCGACTCCTCATCAGAAATGATGACGCACGAGACACCACTCGGCTCCACAAAAGAAATAGGATCAGGGTTAATAGGAGTCTCACCTATTATAGTATAGCACTCTGGCGGATTCACCAAGTTGAGTAGATAAAATCTCCGAACCATCTCCTAAATCAACCATCACCCCTCCAATTCAACCGCGCCTTATCGCGCAACAAAAATGCGTCCAACATTGACATACCTGAGAACACAAACAAATAAATAAGTTTGTAATCCACCAATTTCCTACAATCAAAACGGTGGCGCATGAACAAAGGCTTACCCTTCATAGTGATATAAGGCTCTACCCAGGCACCAGGCGCAATCTGCTCATCCACAGCAGCGCCAACATAGACTCCTTGCACAGATTAACATCAAGGGGGTGGCGTTGCCAACAAGATCCGTAAACAAGGCTCCTCTTTGTACCCAGCCAACAAGGGGCTCTCCGGAAACTTTTGGCGATCGCCCAGCACCTTCCATGGCATCGCCACTAGTGTGACGCCCCTCTTAACATAGAAGAATTTTCCTTCCAATCGTGTAGGGATTTCGGGGCCCCAAAGGCCATCGCCTACACTTTTGAGCGTTGCGCAAAATTGAACCAAGTCTGATCCTTGGTCGTGATATAAAATACATTGAACCTATCAAAGCTAGGCTCAATGTTTAAGGCGTGGCAGCAGGTCTCAATGTGCACCAGCCTCAACATGCCAAAGGCATGAAGCTGGGTAATGTGCACACCATAGTGCACCAGAGTGTCCACCTAAAACTTGGTGGGGATAGGCGAAAGCCACATTTGACGAAGTGGGCTTCGTACAGACAATCTTGCTCTATATAGGTGTCAGAACGGTTTGGCTGGCAGCCGGCAACTCTGGATACCACTCGGAAGCAATCTCATAATGGTTGAAGAACTCTTCAAACCTCTTGGCAACCCAATTCACAGGTCTTTTCCCATCAACTTCTTCTCCTACATCTTCTCTGGTTGCTTTTACGGCTATTTCTCAGGGTTTTGGGAGCTAGATCTAGAAGTCTGAGACATCTTCTGAGAAAAAGCAAGAATAAATATTGGAAAACGAGGAGAATAAATGAAAAATCTGGTTGGAAAAACATAAACTTCCGCCGAAAAACTTGAATGCTCGTCGCAAAGCAGGAACGTCAGTTGGAAAACCTGAAGACTTCACCGACAAAATATGAATAACCGTCGCGGAAATTGAAGGATTTTTTTGGAGAGAAAGCTGGAAAATTTTGAAAGCATGAGGAGAGAGAGGAGGCCTCGTCGTCTATTTATACCCATCGCATTAATTGTGATGGGTCCCACCTGGCACACGTCTGCACATTTACAAAGATGATGATGAACCTCTGCGCGGCACGTGGTATACAACAGGATGAAAACAGCTATCTGCCGTGCGTGGTACTCACCCGCCTGACACAAGTTGTCCTTCACTCGACACGTGTCTACTTCCTGCAGAGTGGAAGTTCCACTCGCGGGCGTGGGCGGGTACGCACCTGACACACAAAAAAAAGGACACCATCCACGTGCTGACGTGACTGCTGTATTGACAGACATCCTCTCTGTCACCTGGCACATCCACCATCCTCCTAGGCTTCCTCAACACGCCTCCTTGGTTTTCCCCCCAATATTATGACAACTTTTCAAATTCTCGGCGCATTTACTCTCAATCATTCCATATTTAATACAAGTATGGCAGCGCATTAACTCCATCAAAAAGGTGAGACACGTCATCCGCAAGATTTACACTTCAACAACCAGTTTGCCATGTCATCACCTGGCACTGGATTGACGTAAATCAAGAAGACGTTCTCCGTGGAATTTACACTTCAAAAACCAGACTGTCACATCATCACTCGGCGATACGTTGACGTAAAAATGAAAAGACGTTCTCCGCCTGATTCCTCCTCTGGGTCAGGCATGGCACGTCATCACTCAACGATATGTTGAGGTAAAAACGAAAAGACGTTCTCCGCCTGATTCCTCCTTAGGGTCAGGCATGCCACGTCATCATTCACCGATACGTTGACATAAGAACGAAAAGACATTCTCGGCCTGATTTCTCCTTAGGGTCAGGCATGCCACATAATCATTCAGCGATACGTTGACGTAAAAAACGAAAAGACATTCTCCGCCTGATTCTCCTCACGGTCAGGCATGGCACGTCATCACTCGGCCATACGTTGATGTAAAACCAAAAGACATTCTCCGCTTGATTCCTCCTCAGGCTTAGACATGCCACATCATCACTCGGCGATAAGTTGACGTAAAACCAAAAAGACATTCTCCGCCTGATTCCTCCTCAGGGTCAAGCATGCCACGTCATCACTCGTTGATATGTGGACGTAAAAACGACAATACGTTCCCACTTGATTCCTCTCTAGGGGTCAGCGCAAACATAGATGTAAATAATTACAAAGCAAAGGAAAATGGATTTCAATGCTCCTAATATATTTAATGTTGATATATTTTAAAGAGCTGCAATGAGCACTTTTTAACATAAAATGTGGATGAGTCTTCACCCAACCTGTGCAACATCATAATCGAGTGCCCACCAGACCTCTCAGCAAGACCAGGAGAGACACAGGACTGGGGGGACTTGATGGGGTAGGGTACCAATTCCGGCGTGCAGGCGCACCCTACCCGCAATGTCATCATTATAATACACCCGCGGAGGACTTACCATTCGAAATGGTTAACCTCAATAGCACAACACACCTCCGTGGAGCATCAGCCCTTGGCGGAAGCTAGGCTTCATGTAATCACATATGGAGTGCTATCCACCCACGTCACACCATGCGCCAGTCCTGGCGATGGTCGCCCGCGAAAGATAACAGCAACATGCACCTCAGGGCTGCTGCGCCTATCCGTCGCTCAAGCAGAGAGGATGCAGCTCCCTGAGCCCCACTTGTTGCACAGGTTCTATGTGTTAGGGGTCACTTTAGTTAATCTTCCAGAGGATGCTAAGCCGCCTTACACATCTTGACGCAGGAAGAAAAGGAGGCATACATGTCAACAACAACGCGCCACGTGTACCAGTGGCAGGGCGCCGCCTTGAAAGCTAATAATAGCATGCCACATGGACCAATGGCAAGGTGCCGTTTCTACCTGGTTTGCTTTATGCAAACCTTAGGTCCAAACCCAACTGGATGGGCTTCTCGATGGCAGGCTCAATTCCCGGGCCCAAGCCTGTCGCTCCGGTTATGGGCCGCAGCGCCTGGCCCATGATCAACATCCTTCTCACCCTTCTCATTTATGTTACACGTGTAGGATAACTTGAAATATTTGTTAATTGGGATAAGGATTTTTATTTTTTATTAATTTATTTTATTGCCTTAATTGTTATGCTAGTATGCTCATGTATTTTATTATTATTTTTTAAAAGTTTATTGAATTAGAAAGTGGAAAACAAAAGACGACGTTCAAATTTACGTAAGCGTATTTTACACAAAGTTTCCAACATACATTGTATACTTTCAACATAATAATAATATAATAATAATAATAATAATAATAATAATAATAATAATAATAATAATAATAATAATAATAATAATAATAATATACTTTGCTATTAAATAAAACCAAATAAAAGTTAGTTATCTAAAAAATAATATTTCTAACTAGGGCTGCAAACGAACCGAACTAACACGAACAAAGCCTTGTTCATGTTCGTTTGTTGAGGAATATATGTGTTCACGAATAGTTAATGAACACTTACCGAACGGGATTTTTTCTTCGCGTTCGTTAAGAAATTACTCTTGGTCATGTTCGTTTGTGTTTGCTTGTTAATTTTGATCATGAACGCCAACAATTGTTCACGAACACAAACGAACTATTGAGATCTGAGGTTGACTTGTTATGATGTATAATCAATGAAACAGTAAATGAAGAATAACCTGATATTGAAAGTGCAGCGGAATATAAAATTTAAATCAAAACAATCAGAAGAATTGCTTTCAACATGTACTTTTATAAACCATAAAAGTTTAGCACAAAGTATTACAATTCTCCACTCAAACTGATCACTCACAGTGTTAATTTAACAGAGAATGTATGTGAAAGTAAAAAACAGAATGATACAGGCATCATTACATTTATAGATAAACTATGATGATCTAAGATGATGAATGTGTACAAGAGAGCTTTCTAACTAGACTAATTAACTTGAAATAAACAACTATTCTAAAGAAGGTACAGTTCCGTAAGTCAAAACATATGTTGCAGAAACCTCTGTCGAAGCCTATCATCTGTTGGTCTTCAACCGTTATTCTCAGCAGACCTTTCATTAGTAGTTTGTTCCAGATCAGTTGATTCAATCCAGTAGATGTGACACCCGGCGTACTCAACTTAACATATTACAAAACATATAAGTCTACCTTAGCGAAAAACATTTATTAACGTTCTTAACTGGGTCAATTGAGTTAGGTTACATTATGTATTGTCCAGGGTTCAATGATTTGGAGGATCATTGGGGTTATTTTATGTACACACGAGTCTTAAGTCCCGTTGTTGGTGAATTACATGAATTGAATTAAGTGTTATACATAGATTGATCCATATATGTTATATAATGTGCAAATATGTGTTTTAACGGTGTTTATATGATTATACATGTTTATATATGCTTAACATATGTTAGGATTGCATGTTCATGAATTAGGATGTGTAAAACGCGTTTAAACGACAAAATTGGAAAATCAGGAAAAATGAGAAACTGGTTCGACCCTATGGGGGTTCGAACCAGTTGATGTGAAACTCATTCGACCTTCATACAAACTCATTCGACCTCTGCAAGGGTCGAACGAACATGTAGTATAAAATACCATACTTTGCAATTTTTCATCATTTAACAAACCCTAAACGCCTCTAAGTGCTCTCTCTCGACCTTAAACACCTGGGAAGGAGTTTTTTGACCTTGTTTTTTAGAATCTAACCCACAAAAATCTTCTATATCATAAACAAGAGAAGATCTAAGGTGTGTTCTTGATCCAAAATCCTTTTTAAGCATTTTTATTCGTTTTTATTAAACCCCAAAGGTCCAGATCTGTTCTAAGATGGTTTTCATGAATAAAACCTTTCTAACATTTTTCTAAACAAAACCTTATCATTCATAATGAGTTTTTATACAATATAACATGTGTTAATGGTGTTTAATGATGTGTTATGTGTAGTTTGATGATTGAATGTTGTATAGATGTTATAACAATGATCTAGGGCTGTTGTTGATGATAGGTTTTGATTATCTTAGGTTACAATTTGTTGGATGATGATGTTTTGCCCATTTTGGGGATCTTTGCTTGATCTAGGGTTTGAATCATGATGTTATTGTTAGTGATATGATTAAGGGTTTTCATATACATAATAATCGGAGCATATAGAGCTAATTGTTAAGTGATTTCGACAAGTTTCCATTTTGGGTAAAGTTGACAAGCATTGATGTGACGTTTCCATAATTTGCCATTTTGGGTAAGTTGTTAAAACGGACTGAATTCAGAGTAAAATTAGTGGGGTTTTGTAGGGATAGGTTAATGATATTTGACTGCTGTAATTTGTGGCGTTTCGTGATGTTTTCGGACTGTTTAGATGCGATTTGGTGCATTTTTTAGATTTTTCAGCATTTGGGTCGAACCTGGAAACTCATTCAACCCTTCGAAAGTTTGAATGAACTTCCAGGAGGTCTAACCAATATCAAGAGAGGTTGAATGAACTTCAATTTGATCGAACGGACATGAATTAGGTCGAATTAACATGTGTTAGGGTCGAATAATATGTGTTAGGGTCGAATGAACATGTGTTAGGTTGAATGTACTTGTGTATAGGTCGAATGAACATCATATGGGTCGAATGAATTTTCCATACCCATTGATTCGACCATACTTCATCATATATGCGATTTTTGATGCAAACTAAGTGTTTTATGCTTGAACCTTGTGTGTAATCTATATGTACTTGATTAGTTTATGTAATGGGTCACCAACGGGATATAGGGTCAGTCTGGTGTGTCGGGTCAACAGTGAAACACGTTTTCAAATATACTTAGTTGCGAGCTGGACAATCGGGGACTAAATAACCTAAGGGTTATTAGTCAAAACACTTATACAAACTTTTATGATAGATCTCCGGTATTTGGGACTATCAAAACATGTCAGTTATTCTTTTATTTAGAATACGCAACCTAAGGTGAGTGTCACAGCCCCATTCTTTACTGTTTTTAATACTTTTGGGGGAGAAACATACGGTACGAACCTACATACTTTTAGACCAACGTATTACATTATATTACATGGAGACTTAGTGACTTTTATTCATCGGGAAAGACCTCTCAAACTTTAGTGAACCATTAATATGTGGATACATAGCGGGGAAAGTGTGAATAGATCTATTGGGCCTGGCAAGCCCCACTCGGGCCGACTGGAGGTCGGTGGCGGGTGCATATTTGTCCTACCAAACTTTACGGTACTAGGTGATGAACCGGTGACGGGTATAGAGGCATTCTACTGTTCAGTAGTGGTTCACGACACTACAGTATCATGTAACGATGTCTAGCTAGCATTAGGTATATATGTAAGGATTGTTTGGTCTGCTTTACAAACATTACAAATTTTTACAACCTTATCACTGTGACTCATCGGTACTTTATGTGTTGACTAACATTGCATGTTTTCTCAGGTCGCTAAGGTAGCAAGGAGGCTAAGCGCACTGGGGTCTCACTGCGTCTCATCTCATTTCACCTTGCATGTTTCAAACTTTATTTAAGTTTAAACTACGTACTTTTGGATTCGGGTTGTAAAACTTATTTAGCTTCCGCTGTGGTCTTGACTTATGTAACTTTTTAACTGTGTGGTTGGTTTTATCACGTTGTTTTCATATCATATAGTTGTCATTTATTGTGACCGTTGACTTGGACCCTGGTATGTCACGCGCCTCACGGTTAAAACCCCGCAAGTGGAATTTGAGGGGGTGTGACAGATTGGTATCAGAGCCAATGGATATGGTGAACTAGGACTGCATGTAGAGTCTAGTCTATAGCCGAGTCTCGCACACTAGACGGTCACACATTATGAGTCGTTACAAGTAGGAAAAACTTACTAACTCCGTCGGGGTGTTTTCCAGGCTGCTCAGCAAGGGTTTGGTGATAATTTGATTACTATTACTCTTGTCTTTATTTTGTGTGGCGTTTTCATTTTGTTTTATCAGGTGTGTTGGTACAGGTAATGTTGTTAACCCACATCCTCCTACTTGCACCTACAAGATGTTCATGGACTGCAAGCCTCATAACTTCAGTGGGAATGAGGGAGCAGTGGGTTTACTTAGGTGGTTGGAGATGATTGTGTCTGCTTTTGCTTTGTGTAACTGTCCTACTGCGGACCATGTGAAGTTTGCTTCTGGAACCCTCGAGAATCATGCTTTGACTTGGTGGAACTCCGTTATACAGACTGTTAGGTTGGCTAAGGCCAATGCCATGCTTGGATGAGTTTGGGTTTCGGCTGTAGAATGAATATTGTCCCCGGTATAAGATTAAGAGGATGGAACATGAACTGTGGAATCATGCGATGGTTAGATTAGAGATTGAGGAGTATACTGTCAGATATCATGAATTGGCTCTTTATGTGTTTGGATGCTGATACTTCTGACTACAAGAGGATTGAGTTTTTCGTTGGTGGGCTTGTACCTGAAATTCGTAGGTTGGTTACTGCTAATGATTGTGCTACTCTCCAGGGTACTATTCGGTTGTCTCACAAGTTGACAAATCAGAAAGTGGATGAAGGTGCCTTACCTCCTAGGGAGCGGCTGTGAAAGCCCCTGAGAACAACAAGAGAAAGAGGGATAACTCTGGGAAGAATTCAGCTTCGTCTCAGCAGCAATAGCAAAAGAAGTTTGAGTCCTCAACCCCTTCGTCTGGAGCCCAGTCTTGGCAGAAGTCTGGTTCTTATCATGGTATTTACCCCAAGTGTAACAAGTGTAACTATCATCATAACGGGCGGTGCCAAAAGGTTCAGTGTCAGCGGTGTGGGAAGCCCGGTCATGAGGTTCAGAATTGTCGGGTTCGTTTTGGTGATAAATCTTTTCCCTCCTGCAGCTCCTCAACCTAACCAGGGGTGTTATAACTGTGGTCAGGCTGGTCATTTCAAGCGTGATTGTCCTAAGTTGAAGCAGGGCAATGGTGGTAAGAATGGGAATGGCAACAGGAACAATGGAGGCGGCGGCAAGAATGCACGTGCTTTCGTCATTGGCTCGGGGGAAGCCAAAGAAGATCCTGGCATAGTTACCGGTACGTTCCTTCTTAACGATCGCTATGCTTCTGTTTTGTTTGATTCTGGTGCTAATAAGAGTTTTTTATCTGTTGAGTTTAGTCAATTGCATGAGAGAATTGGCCGACGGTAAGAAAATCGAGGCAACACATGTTCTTAGGGAATGTCGCTTAGAGCTTTCGGGATTGTCCTTTCCCATTGATCTCATGCCGGTGTCCTTGGGTAGTTTTGATTCCGTGGTCGGCATGGATTTGTTGTCGTTATATCGTGTGGAAATTGTTTGATTTGATAAGATCATTCGGATTCCCTCCCTGATAAAGAAATTCTTTCGGTGCTTGGTGAGAAAAGTGGTGCTCCTTTGAGTATCATTTCCTGTTTGAAAGCCCATAAGTCTTTTCGGAAGGGTCATTCTGCTATTTTGGCTCTTGTTTCTGTGTCATCCAATGATGAGAAGAAGATTGAAGATATTCCTGTGGTATGTGATTTTCCTGATGTATTCCCTGAAGACCTTCCTGGTCTTCCTCCTCATCGTCAAGTCGAGTTTGGTATTGATCTTGCACCTGGTGTAGCCCCTATCGCTCGAGCCCCTTATCATCTTGCACCTCCGAGATGTAGGAATTGTCTACCTAATTGCAGGAAGTCTTGGAAAAGGGTTTCATCCGACCTAGTTCTTTCCTGTGGGGAGCCCCTATCCTGTTTGTGAAGAAGAAAGACGGAAGCCTTCGCATGTGTATCGACTACCGTCAGCTGAACAAGGTGACGATCAAGAATCGTTATCTTCTTCCCCGTATTGATGATCTTTTGACTAACTCCAAGGTTCTAGCTTTTACTCGAAGATTGATTTGAGATCCGGATACCATCACATGTGTGTGCAAGAAGCCGATATTCCGAAGACTGCCTTTCGTACTCGTTATGGCCACTTTGAGTTCTTAGTCATGCCTTTTGGTCTCACCAACGCACCAGCATGGATTTGATGAACCGTGTTTGTAAGCCTTATGTTGATAAATTCGTCATCGTGTTTATTGATGATATTCTGGTCTATTCCAAAAGCAAGGGTGGACCATAGGAACACCTGCGACTAGTCTTGGAACTCTTGATGCGAGAGCATCTGTATGCTAACTTCTCGAAATGTGAATTTTGGTTACCCGAAGTTTAATTCCTTGGTCATGTGGTTAATGAAAAAGGAATTCATGTCGATCCAGCTAAGTCAAAGACTGGGAAGCACCAAAGACGCCTTCTGAGGTGCAGCAATTTCTAGGTCTCGCAGGTTACTATCGTCGTTTCATTGAGGGATTTTCGAAGATTTCTCAACCCCTCACCTCTCTCACCCAGAAAGATCAAAAGTTTGACTAGGGTGACCCAGAGGAATCATCATTTCAGATGCTGTAACTCAAACACTGTTCTGCGCCTATCCTATCCTTTCCTGAGGGTACAGATGATTTCGTTGTTTATTGTTATCCTTCTATCCATGGTCTCGGTTGCGTGTTGATGCAACGTGAGAAGGTTATTGCTTATGCTTCTATCCATTGTGACATATCGCATTTTCAGGTTAATACTTTTACTGAAATCATTGTGACACATCGCATTTTCAGGTAATACTTTTACTGAAATCTAGTTAACTTGCATGTTCATACGTGGTTAAACACTTGACTAGGGTTAGTTAAGAAGGTCTTCCACTGTGTTATGGAATAATAACATATGTTAGATGATATTAACGTACGTTATTATTAGGAGAGTCTTTGTCTTGACACACACACGAGTCCTGTATCCCGAATGTTGGTGATTGGTCAAGCATGCATGATTACATGAGTAATTGAGTGATGATGAATGTGAATTAACATGTGTATGTGATTTACATGTTTATGTGAATTACTACATAATAGATAGCCATATGTAAACACTGCGAAATATGTACACTCTATGATTAATATGATACGAGATGATATAAACAATAGTTTTTATAAGAGTTAGGGTGAT
The DNA here is from genome assembly GCA_030844895.1 of Ambrosia x helenae. NCBI lineage: Eukaryota > Viridiplantae > Streptophyta > Magnoliopsida > Asterales > Asteraceae > Ambrosia > Ambrosia x helenae. The sequence continues at coordinate 6,510 of JAUTDX010003266.1, read as the reverse complement.
TAATATTACCGGGACTATTATCAGGATTAAAACTTTGGTATCGGGTCAAACTAACAAGTAAAAACCCAGAATACCCGAAACCCTGGCCCATGACTCAACCCTTAGCATATTATTTATAAAAAAAACAACACAAACCCTACTACACCCTTCCGCCGTGGACTAGCAAGACCCCCACTCCCTCTCTCAATTTCAATCTTTCAACAACTTTCACCTTTAATTCATGTTGGTTTGGGTGCAATCTTGAGGCTTTGAGGATTTTATCATGTATACGTCTTACATGTTGCATGATGATTTATATTGCTTGAAAAGTTTTAAAAACCAAACTTCTTGAATGAAATCGCAAATTAGTATTGTACGTGAATTGTTGGATGTTTATGATTGTTGATGGGAATTGTTGTTGATAAATCATAACTAGGGTTTTTGTTACGTAAATATATGGATTTAAATGTGATAACATGGGTTTGATTGTGATAATATGAGTTTACTATATGATTATAGACTATTGTGGATGATTAGGGTTCATGAGTATCGTGTGTTTTGAAGGTTCTGAATTCTGGCAGATTCATTGTAGCAACTTTTAGGGTTGTTGTATTGTGAATAACTTGTTTAATTCGATTGTTTGCTGATACTAGAACATGGGTTATGATATTAGGTTTTCAAAAAGTCCAAAATCATGCGTTTTTTACTTGTTTGATATTTTTCCATGATTTATGAGTTTAGAGGTATAATCAATTTTTAGATGTGAAAAATTGATCAACTTTAAAGGGCTGTAACTTGATTTTACAAATCCATTGATCGTGAATTTTGGACAGCAGTTGCGTCTATGAGGGTAGGAGCTTTTCCAATTGGATTCATCCCGTTTGGAGGAGCCTATAATTTTTAATGAATTTTCGATTAAGCTGCTGTCAACAGCACACTTTTCTGGAAGAGGCTGAAATAAATAAATATTTTTTCATAAAATCATGTTTTTTTTTTTGTCGCAAAAGAAAAATAGTAAAGTGACGGGTAAACATATAGGAAGTTCCTGTAAAATTTTGAGGACTTGAGGAGTTGGTTTAATATTTTATAAAAATTCGTTTCTGTAACCCAGAATCTGTCCAAAAACGCGAAATTGAGAAATGAGGACTTAATGATGTTTTGAATGTGTTAATAAGTTGTGGGTTGTGAAATCTATATGAGAACATGTGTTTATATTATGTGCATGAGGTAGATGACATGATAGGTTGATTTTATGCAATGTGTTATGAGAACTAGTTATGTTAAAAGTCTTGGCATGTTGCATCATGAACTAATCACCTGGGTTTTGGGTGCTATGACTCCTTATGTGGGTCAGGTTTTCGATATCTTGTGTGGATCGCACTTTTTCTCAGTTTGTACTTTAACTGTCCTTTGTGAACTAAACACACTCTATCTTGAAAGTCCTTACATTATTATTGGGTTAATCGCTGTATGCGAACGGGATAGTAGTTAGTAGTGCTATTAGGTTGTGCAGCAACCAGCCTGAGGTGCTTGGGTCACGGGCATGAATTTTTGACCACTTTTTCTTACTAGTGTTGATAGACACTAGTGTTGAGGCACTGTATCATCTATATGTTCCCAATAACCAGTGTTTAGTTACATTAAGCGGGTTAGCTACCCCTGACAAGCTTTAAAACTGATGTCTTTAAAACAACTTGATGAATTTACAACTGTTATTTGTACTGTGAACTCACCAGCTTTATGTTGATACGCGTAGTTTACTTTCGCAGGTCGCTAGGAAGGAGCACGTCTAAGTTCATGCATGGTGTCACACATGGGATTTTAAACTTTATAAAATTTTTGACTTTATCTACGTCTATTTTGGTTTGGGAGCGTTTTTTTTGCGCGATATTACTTACTTAAACTATTTTGATTTCGCTTCCGCATTTACTTAAAACGTTATATGGTTGACTTTCTTTCAAAACAAAACTGATTTTCTTTGAAACTAACTAAATGGTTTGGGCATTTAGAGTCGTTCATATGGCTTATGGCAATGGGATCCTGGTGTGTCACGCGCAACGCGGTAAAAACCCGAGGGTGTGACACCCATGATTTGGAATTGGGTGCTACTGTTTTTGCTTCAAAGATCTGGAGACATTACTTGTACGGTACCAAGTGCACTATTTATACCGATCATAAGAGTCTTCAGCACATCTTTTATCAGAAGGAGTTGAACATGCGACAGCGTCGCTGGGTCGAACTTCTTAACAGTTATGATTGTGCAATTTAGTACCATCCTGGCAAGGCAAACGTTGTGGCAGACACTTTGAGCAGGAAGGAATCCGCTAGACCTCGTTGTGTTCGAGCTTTGCAGCTCACCATCCATTCTTCCTTGCCTAACCGAATTCGTTCTGCGCAGCAAGAAGCCTTAAAGGAGGAAACCTAAGGTTGAAACCATGCATAGTGCGGATAAGCACCTTGAGCTTGGGTCCGATGGCCTACATTACTTCACAAGACGCGTTTGGGTTTCCGTTGTTTAGGATTTTGCGGGAGCTTGTCTTGGATGAAGCTCACAAATCCCCGTATTCTATTCACCCTGGCTCCGACAAGATGTATCAGGATTCGAAGATACTCTATTGGTGCCCAAACATGAAGGCTGATATAGCCTCCTATGTGAGCAAATGTTTGACTTGTGCAAAAGTCAAGGTTGAGTATCAGAAACCGTCTAGTCTTCTGCAACAACTTGAAATTCCTGAATGGAAGTGGGAACAGATCACGATGGTTTTTGTAACCATGCTTCTGAGATCACCTAGTGGCTGTGATATGATTTGGGTGATCGACCGGTTGACAAAATCTGCACACTTCCTGGCTATTAAGGAAACTGACAGTCTTGAGCAGTTGGCTCGAATCTATCTCAAGGAAGTGGTTGCTCGGCACAGTGTGCCTGTTTCTATCATCTCTGATCGTGATTCTCATTTCGCTTCCTGTTTCTGGAAAACGTTGCATAAAGCTTTGGGTACTCAGTTGGATATGAATACGACTTATCATCCGCAAACCGATGGTCAGAGTGAGCGGCAATTCAAACGTTGGAGGATATGCTTCTTCGAGCATGTGTTATCGATTTTGGTAAGAGTTGGGAGAGTCATCTACCGTTGGTGGAGTTCTCCTAAAACAACATATGACTTATGGCTATGGGATTCTGGTGTGTCACGCGCCTCGCTGTAAAACCCCGTAGTGGAAATTTGAGGGTGTGACAGATTGGTATCAGAGCCATTGGTTATAGTGAACTAGGACTTACATGTCGAGTCTAGTCTATAACTGTCATAGCATAAGCACTACATTAGTTACACTCACAGCTCTAGTGCAGATTTGATTACTTCCCTTGAGTTCGTATACTAAACTTTCATGTTGCAGGGAATTATGTCGTCTTCTTCTCGTAACGTCATTTCTAAACAACGCAACGGGAAAGAACCCGTAATTGATCTTGAACCTAAGGATTAGGGGAAGAGCCCGAGGAGAGCTCTCAAGTACCTAACTCTCCTACCATTGATGACAAACTTGAAAAGGAGTGGGGATGGTACCCTGCTCTTACTGAACTATACTGTGGAGAAATATGGAGTTCCGGAAAGAGTCCCCACTATTAGAGACTCGTGGGATAGGACTTTCGCAGGATATATGAGTTATGTGCAGGATAAACTTAGGATGTTACTCATGCTGGTCGTCAGCTATAACTTCTTTGGAATTGGCGTCCAAGCATAATCACACGATTTTGCGCCATGTAGGAAAGCGTTGTTGTACTGACTGCTCGCATAGCAGAAACCAGACTAATTATTTAGGAACAATAGCAACAGATACTAACTTTGATGGCCAACCAACAACCCCCTGAAGTACAACAAGAAGAACAACCCGAGGAAGAACCAGAGGAGGATCCTGAGGAGGATCCCGAGGAGGAAGCTGAAGGGGAGATGGAACCCATAGAGGCCGATGAGAGTGAGGGCGATGACTCCTTCACTACCATGGATAGCGATTGATTTTCTTTCTATTTGAATATTTCCTATATGTCTTGAGTACCATTTTAATATCAATGTGAACTCGAGTACCACTTTGGATATTTAATGAGACATTATTATTTATGATATTATCGATTAACTATTCTATCTTATTCTCGTGTTTGTCAGTCATGTTGTGTTCTAGTTTACTTGTACTGTGTGAAAAATTGTATGTTTAGCATATTATCCTTTTCTCATGGGTATAATGCAAATGTAGAGTTACTATGGCGGGAAGAGGATTTGGAAGAGGAAACATAAACATGATGCATGCTGAACTTAACGCACTCATAAATGCCAAGGTTGTTGAACCGCTAGCAGCCTTCCAAGCCGGTAACACCATCTCGTTCCATTCATTCCATAGGCTCTTGCTCTAAGCTCTTTATCCTTACTCTTGTTTTCTATTTCTCATGCTTAGGCCAACCTGCTCATAACCCTCGGTTTGTACCTACAAGTCGTTCATGGACTGTAAGCTCCAAAGTTTTGGTGGTTCTGAAGGGGCAGTCGGACTACTTAGGTGGTTTGAGAAATTTGAGTCGTGTTTTGCTATGTGTAACTACCCACAGCTGACTGGGTTAAGTACGCAACTAGCACACTTGAGGATGCAGCTTTGTCTTGGTGGAATGCTCATGTGTAGATGTTAGGGTCGATGTGGCTAATGCGGCACCGTGGGCTGATTTTAAAGAATTGATGAAGGATAAATATTGCCCTCGTGTTTGAAATTCAGAACGTGGAGTCGAGTACTTTACTTTGAAAATGGTGGGATCGGAGATTGAAAAGTATACTACTAGATCACATGAGTTGGCTATGATGTGCCCTAATTATTCCAACCCGCCTTACAAGCGAATCGAACTGTTATATCAAGGGTTTTGCACCCTAGATTTAAGGATTGGTTACTGCCGCTAACTTGAACAACATCCAGCAAGTCATTCGCATGGCACACCAGCTGACCGACCAGAAAGTGGAAAAAGGGTTGCTACCCTATCATGGTGCTTCATGTTCTGGTACTAGTGACAACAAAAGAAAATGGGAGAATACATCTGGCAAACACTCAGGTAATGGTAATCAGCAACAGCAGAACAAGAGACATGACAGTAAATGGCGGAAACAACAATCGTAAGTTGGGGCATGTGGCAAAGGATTGTTAGGTTAACATCCAGGGAAATCAGCCAGCACAACAGCAAAGCCAACAGCAGAGGAGTGGTAAGGGATGTTACCTGTGTGGTAGTGTGAATCATTTTAAGAGGGACTGTCCACAACTGAAAGTAAATGGCAACAACAACACTGGGGGAAACAACAACAACGGTGGTGACAACAAGAATGGGAACAACAATAACAAAAAACAACGCAGGCAACAGCAACGGGCTCGAGGTAGAGCATTTGTGATCGGCTCGGGGGAAGCCAGGATAGACAATAATGTTATGACGGGTACGTGTTCCTTTAACGATATTCTTGCCTATGTTTTATATGATACTGGTGCGGATTTTAGCTTTGTGTCATTTAAACTTAGCAAACTTCTAGGGATAGCCCCTACCCTTCTAGAAACCCCCACACTATGTAGAGCTGGCTGATGGCAAGCCCGTCAAGGCGACCCATGTTCACCGCAGCTGTAAGCTCGATCTGAATGGTCACTTGTTTGACATTGCCCTTATTCCTATCACTCTAGGAAGTTTTGATATAGTAGTTGGCATGGATTGGTTGTCCAAGCATCATGCTGAGATTATTTGTCTGGAGAAAATTGTTCGTATTCCTCTCCCTCTTTATCTATCCATGGGGACCGGGGTGGTCCTATGGTAAGCATCATTTCATTCTTGAAAGCCCAGAAATGTGTACGAAGGGCTATCCAGCTATCTTGGCTAATATCTCTGACGCACGACTCGAAGCAGGACAAAATATCGAAGACATTCCAGTGGTTCGTGATTACCCGGATGTCTTTCTAGAAGAACTACTGGGACTTCCACCCAGTCGACAAGTGGAGTTTCAAATAGACCTTGCACCCAAAGCGGCCCCAGTCACGCGTGCACCCTACCGCCTAGCACCAGGTGAACTACAAGAACTGCCTACCCAACTCCAAGAGTTATTGGACAGGGGTTTTATTAGACCCAGCTCTTCACCATGGGGAGCCCCAGTCCTATTTGTTAAGAATAAGGATAGGAGTTTTCGTATGTGCATTGACTACCGAGAACTGAATAAAGTCACCATCAAGAACCATTACCCATTACCTCATATTGTTGACTTATTTGATCAACTCCAAGGGTTCGAGGTTTCTATTCGAAGATTGATTTGAGATCGGGATTACCACCAACTAAGAGTCCGGGAGGAGGATGTGGCCAAAACAGCCTTCCGAACTCGTTACGGGCACTATGAGTTTTTGGTGATGCCATTTGGGTTGACAAAATGCACCCATGGTCTTTGTGGACCTTATGAACCACGTGTGTAAAACCTTATTTGGATAAATTAATCATAGTGTTTATTGATGAACATTTTGATTTACTCCAAGAGCAGG